>JAMKQA010005127.1:0-45839 GCA_024699735.1 Posidonia australis | reverse complement strand
CGTAGACTTGTCCTTTTCTTTTGTGTTTTTGCATGATTTTTCATGTTATGGTTTTCCTTGTCTTCCATAATAGATTAGGTGGCGACTCCATTTGTTTTATGTTTTTCGACGTGATTTTGCCGACCGATTTCGCATTCATTTGCGGAATGTCCTCGTCGGCATGGTTACAGCTTCATATCAGGCATCACAGGTCCTCAAATGGACAGGGCTGTGGAATCTGCCAATAAGAATCTAACCAAGATTCTTAAAGAGATGGCGGATACACATAAGGATTGGCATGACAAGCTCCCATACACTCTGTGGGCTTACATAACATCAGTCTGGACTTCAACTGGAGTGTCTCCATATTCTCTAGTATATGCTTTGGAAGCAGTCTTACCAATAGAGGTGGAGTACCATCGCTCAGAGTCCTAAAAGAAGCAGAGCTGGAAGAGGCGGAGGGCATCGCCTAAACCAAGGGCATGTAAGCTTCTTTTGTTGGTTAGGGCCCTTTACGTCAAACTAAGGGCATGTCAGTTGTCCTATGGTTAGACACAATGAGCCAGTACTCGACTAGGGGCATGCAAGCTGCTCTGGTTGGTTAGAGTCATCCATGTCAAACTAGGGGCATGTCTGTTGTCCTATGGTTAGACACACTAAGACAATACTCAACCAGGGGCATGCTAACTGCTCTATAGGTTGAGGATCCTTGTAATCGACCTAGGGCCACTCCAGCTACCTCATTTGGCGTCTTAAGCGCCTTATGAGGGCTCAGTTGTCAAACAATCCCAATCATCAGGGTTTGATGGCTATATCTCATTATTATGGCACCTGGTCAAGACTAGTTGATAGCTAGGATCTCTTACTGGGGGCTATGTGCAGGATGCAATCTATTCAATAGCTTCCTGCTTAATCTATTGTAACAGTCAGCTTTGGGCTAGTCTCTCTGATTTCCAACACCATTTGCGCTGCACCTTTTATCTATCTATATTAGACCTTACAAAATGTTGATTAATGGAACAAAGCAAAAGCCTATTTCAAAACCAATGTTTTGAGGATGTTTTGTAGGAGATAGTCTTCTCTTCTAGTGTCATTGTGTCAGAAGAAGATGAGGTGACCTGTTAATCATGGGTTTCCCTATGACGGTTGTGCCCATACACTACTCAGATGTTCTCAAAGCATGGATTGGGAAACTAATACAAAGTGATCGTGATAAGCTACAGATTTGTGGTATCTCCTCAAAGTTTCTGGATATCGCAAAGGTGGAGGTCTCTCGATACTTCCTATGTGCAGTTGCACGGTTCTGGAAGCCAGCCCGTCATGTGTTTCGTTTCGGGAGAATCGATCTAACTCCTACCTTAGAGGAAGTCCAGAGAGTGCTATTTGCAAGAAGTTCCTAGGACCAACCGTCTTATGCGGCGCGATGGATATTCTTCAGTCTTGAGTGAGCTAACTGGCCTATCAACCAGTGATTGTGGTCTTCAGCTTATCTATTCAGACGGACATTCTCCCATGCTACAGCTAGCTTACTTTGACAAGGTGGCCATAATGCGCACCTCTTTAAGCGATGAGCTCTGGTTAAAAGGCTTTGTTGTCTGCTTCCTAGGAGAATTAGTTTTCAGCCATGGTCGGATGGTTGTAAAAATTGAAGTCGTCGAGATTGCTTTGCTAGTTGTCACCCGTCAAATCGACTTGGTTACAGTGATCCTGGCAGAAACTTATCGAGCTTTGGACCGGTCATTGTGACATTGCCGACACTTCTATGGTTGTGGAGCTTTTGTATAGGTATGGTTGGCTGCAAATCTAGGTGTAGAAATCTTATGCTCACAACAATCGGCCTTCAAATCCTACAGTCAAAGCGGTCAGGCTCGCATGCTCAACTCTGTTCGGAAAGAGTATGAGTGGTTAGAAAGCTTGATAGAAGACAAAGTCATCTAGTGCATCATTCCTTCGGCCACTCATAACTTTAAGGTTTTCTTCAATACTGCGATATGCAACTTATCATCCTACTAGGGTTGATTGGTAGATTTGAGTATCACCCAGTCCTTGTGATACGACAGCTCGACTATCAACAAAATTCCCTTGTTCAGGGGCTAATGCCAGCCCGATTCCAATAGTACCCTCCAAGTTCCTGTGCTATGACTAAGGAGCTATCTTGATTACTTAGTGGCTCCATATGATCAAAAGATCTCGCAATCATAGAGGGGAAGGGTTGTGTAGTAGATTATGAAGCCGAAGTTGAAGAAACATGGCCAACCTGTTGCACTACTTCGAGCCATACGCTCTTTACCAAAGCTCCAGGCTCAAAGAGATCCAGGGATGACTCAGATTCTTAACATTCGCGTCATGTTACTGGTTCTTTGCAAGTTGAAATGCATGTAATCATTTCGTTGACTGCAGCAATAAAATTCATCGGAGCACTTCTAGCCAGCTTATTTGGTTGCTTATGAAAGATGAAGAGAAGAAATCGCCATTGCGACAACATGTGCTTGACATGTTCAGGATTCTACTTTCTTCTACTTGTCGGCATGGCGCTGGGGACCACCCAGATAATAGTCGAGAATCATGTTTTATTGCCCAAGCTTGGATGAATGAGGTCTTCACAAACTTCTGTACCAAGTAGGGTGAAATTTAGCCTACTTTGTTGTACTTATCCGAGTCGGGCAGGTCAAGTTTTATTCTAGACTACAGGACGGAGTCTCGATGGTCCCATCCCAAGTTCGATCCAGATGGACGAATCTCAATGCCACCTCCTGCCTTTGAATTCCGATCCCGACAGACGGAATCGAGGCTACCCATTTCCATTTTTCTTCTAGACTACCGGAAGGTGTCTAGATGGTCCCATCCTAGGTTCGATTTAGACGAACGAATCTCGATGCCACCTTTGAATTCTGATCCTGATAGACTGATTGAAGGCCACCTTTCCATTTTCTTCAGGACTATCAGACGGAGTCTAGATGGTCCCATCCTAGGTTCGATCTGGATGGACGAATCTTGGTGCCCGCTCTTGCCATTGAACTCTAATCCTGACAGATGGAATCGAGGCTACCCGTTTCCATTTTTTCTTCTAGACTACCAGACAGAGTCTAGATAGTCCCATCCCAAGATAGATCTAGATGGACAAATCTCGGTGCCACCTCTTGCCATTGATTTCCGATCCTGATAGATGGAATCGAGGCTACTCTTTTTCCATTTTCTTCTAGACTACCAGACGGAGTCCAGATTGTCCCAGCCTAGGTTCTATTTAGACGGACGAATCTCGGTGCCACTTCCTGCCATTGAATTCCGATTCGGATAGACGGATTCAAGGCCAACTTTCCATTTTCTTTTAGACTACTGGGCGGAGTCTAGAAGGCCCGACCCCAGGTTCGATCCAGACGAAGTAATCACAGTGCCACTAAGGAAAGCATCGCATGTTCAAGCATCCCATGTTCAACCAACCAGACAGACGGAATTGAGGCTACCCATTTTCCATTTTCTTCTAGACTAAGGACGGAGTCTAGATGGTCGCATCCCATGTTCGATCCTGACAGATGAATCTCGGTGCCACCTTTTGCCATTGAATTCCGATCCAGATAAATGGATTCAATGCCACATTTCCATTTTCTTCTAGACTACTGGATGGAGTCTAGATCATCCCACCCTAGGTTTGATCCAGATGAATGAATCTTGGTGCCACATTTGGCCTTTGAATTCCGATCCTGATAGACAGAATCGAGGCTATCCATTTTCATTTTTCTTCTAGACTATCGGACGAAGTCTAGATGGTCCCATCCCAGGTTCGATCTAGACGAACGAATCTTAGTGCCACCTCCTGCCTTTGAATTCTGTTCCAGACAGACGAATTCAAGGCCACCTTTCCATTTTTTCTTGACTAACGGACAGAGTCTAGATGGTTCCATCCCAGGTTCGATCCAAACAGGCAAATCTTGGTGCCACCTCTTGCCTTTGAATTTTGATCCTGACAAATGGAATCGAGGCTACCCTTTTCCTTTTTTCTTCTAGACTACCGGACGGATTCTAGATGGTCCCATCCAAAGTTCGATCCAGATGGATGAATCTCGGTGCCCCCTCTTGCCATTGAATTCCGATCCAGACAGATGGAATCGAGGCTACCCGTTTTCCATTTTCTTCTAGACTATCGGATGGAGTCTAGATGGTCACATCCCAAGTTCGATCCAGATAGATGAATCTCAGTGCCACCTCCTACCATTGAATTCCAATCCAGATAGACGGATTCAAGGCCACCTTTCCATTTTTCTCTAGACTACTGGATGGAGTCTAGATGGTCCCACCCTAGGTTCGATCCAGACAAACAAATCTTGGTGCCACCTTTGGCCTTTGAATTCCGATCCTGACAGACAAACTCGAGGCTACCCATTTTCATTTTTCTTCTAGACTATCGAATGAAGTCTAAATAGTCCCATCCTAGGTTCGATCCGGACGGACAAATCTCAGTGCCACCTCCTGCCTTTGAATTTTGTTCCAAACAGACGGATTCAAGGCCACCATTCCATTTTTTCTTGACTAACGGACATAGTCTAGATGGTCCCATCCCAAGTTCGATCCAGATGGACGAATCTTGTTGCCACCACATGCCTTTGAAATCCCATCCTAACCGACAGAATCGAGGCTACCCTTTTCCATTTTTCTTCTAGACTATCAAACGGAGTCAAGATGGTCCTATCCCTGGTTTGATCTGGATGGAAGAATCTTGGTGCCACCTTTAGCCTTTGAATTCCGATCCTAACAGATGGAACTGAGACTATCCTTTTCCATTTTTCCTTTTGACTATCGGACGAAGTCTAGATGGTCCCATCCCAGGTTCGTTACAAACGGGCAAATCTTAGTGCCACCTATTGCCTTTGAATTTTGATCCTGACAAACAGAATCGAGGCTACCCTTTTCCTTTCCTCTTCTAGACTACCGGACGGAGTCTAGATGGTGCCATCCTAGGTTCGATCTGGACAGAATAATCTCGGTGCCACCTCTAGCCTTTGAATTCCTATCCTGTCGAACAGAATCAATGCTACCCTTTTCCATTTTTCTTCTAGACTATCGGATGTAGTCTAGATGGTCCCATCCCAAGTTCAATCTAGACAGTCGAATCTCGGTGCCACCTCTTGCCTTTGAATTTTGATCCAAACTGACGGATTCAAGGCCACCTTTCCAGTTTCATCTCAACTACCAGACAGAGTCTAGATGGTCCCAACCCAAGTTCGATCCAGATAGACAAATCTTGGTGCCACCTTTTTTCATTAAATTCCGATCCTAATAGATGGAATCGAGGCTACACTTTTTCCTTTTTCCTTCTACACTACCAAACAGAGTCTAGTTGGTCCCATCCCAGGTTTGATCCGGACAGAGGAATCTCTGTGCCACCTCTTGCCTTTGAATTCCGATCCTGACAGATGGAATCGTGGCTACCCTTTTACATTTTCTTCTAGACTGCCGGACAAAGTATAGATTGTCCCATCCCATGTTTGATCCAAACGGATGAATCTCGGTGCCACCTATTGCCTTTGAATTCCGATCCTAATAGACAGATTCAAGGCCCCATTTTCCAATTTTTCTTCTAGACAACCGGACGGAGTCTAGATGGTTACATACCAGGATTGATCCAGACGGTCGAATCTCGTTGCCACCTCATGCCTTTGAATTCCGATCCTGATAGACCTAATTGAGGCTACCCATTTCCAATTTTCATCTAGACTATCCTAGGGAGTCTAGACAGTCCCATCCCAAGTTGGATTCAGGCGAACGAATATCGGTGCCACCTCTAGCTATTGAATTCGTATCCAGATAGATGGATTCAAGGCCACCTTTCCATTTTCTTCTAGACAACTAGACGTAGTCTAGGTGGTCCCATCCTAGGTTTGATCAGATCAAACGAATCTTAGTGCCCCAACTTGCCTTTGAATTCTGATCCTGAATGATGGAATCGAGGCTACTCGTTTCCATTTTTTCTTCAAGTCTACTGGACGAAGTCTAGATGGTCCCATCACAAGTTTGATCTAGATGGACGAGTCTCGATGCCACCTCTTGCCATTGAATTTCTATCCTAACAAATGGAATCGAAAATACCCTTTTTCCATTTTCATCTGGACTACTGGACGGAGTCCAGATGGACCCATCCCAAGTTCGATCTGAATAGACAATTCTCGGTGCCACCGCTTACAATTGAATTCCAATATGGACAGATGGATTCAAGGCCACCATTCAATTTCCTTCTAGACAACCGGACGAAGTCTCGATGGTCCCATCCCAGGTTCGATCCGGACGAATGAATCTCGGTGCCACCTCTTGCCTTTGGATTCATTTCCAGAAAGGCAGAATCAAGGCTACCCTTTTCCATTATTCCTCTAGACTACCAGACGAGTCTAGATGGTCCCATCCTAGATTTGATTTAGAGGGATGAATCTCGGTGCCACCACCAGCCTTTGAATTTCGATCCTAACAGACGGAATCGAGGATACCCTTTTCCATTTTTCATCGAGAGTACTAGACGAAGTCTAGATGGTCCCATCCAAGGTTCGATCCAGACAAATGAATCTCGATGCCACCACATGCCATTGAATTCTGATCCTGACAAATAGAATTGTGGCTACCCTTTTCCTTTTTTCTTCTAAACTACCGGACAGAGTCTAGATGGTCCCATCCAAGGTTCGATCTAGAAGGATGAGTCATTGTGCCACCTTATGCCTTCGAATTCTAATCTTGATCGACAAATTCAAGGCCACCTTTCCATTTTCATCTAGACTACCGGACGGAGCCTAGATGGTCCCACTGTAGGTTTGATCTAGACGAACGTATCTCAATGCCCCCTCTTGCCTTCGATTTCTGATCCTAATAGACGAAATCGAGGGTATCCTTTTCCATTTTTCTTCCAGACTACTGGATGAAGTCAAGATGGTCCCATCCTAGGTTCAATCCAGATGGACAAATATCGGTGCCCCCTCTTGCCTTTGAATTCAGATCCTTACTGACGGAATCAAGGCTACTCGTTTCCATTTTCTCATCCAGACTACCTGACGGAGCCTAGATGGTCCCATCCCATGTTCGATCTAGATGGATGAATCTCGATGCCACCACTTGCCATTGAATTATGATCCTGACAGACGGGATTGAGGCTACCATTTTACCATTTTCTTCTAGACTACTGGACGGAGTCTAGATGGTCCCATCCTTCGTTAGATCTAGATGGATGAATCTTGGTGCCACCTTTAGCCATTGAATTACGATCCTAACTGACGAAGTCAAGGCAACCCGTTTCCATTTTTCATCTAGACTACCGGACGAAGTCTAGATGGTCCCATCCCAGGTTTGATCTAGACGGACGAATCTCGGAGCTACCACTTGCCTCTGAATTCCGATCTTGACATACCTAGTCGAGGCTACCCATTTCAATTTTTCATCTAGACTACCAGAAGGAGTCTAGATGGTCCCATCCCACGTTCGATTCGGATGGACGAATCTCGGTGCCACCACACATATTTGAATTCTGATCCTGACAAACAGATTCAGAGCCACCTTTCCATTTTCTTCTGGACTACCAAACGGAGTCATGATGGTCCCATCCAGGTCCGTTACTGATGGACGAATCTCAGTGCCACCGCTTGCCATTGAAGTCCGATCCTGACAAATGGAATCGAGGCTATCCTTTTTCCATTTTCTTATAGACTAACGGGCAAAGTCAAGATGGTCCCATCCCAAGTTTGATCCAAACTAACGAATCTCGATGCCACCTCTTGCCACTGAATTCTGATCCTGACAGATAGATTCAAGGCCGCGTTTCCATTTTCATCTAGACTACTAGACAGAGTCTAAATTGTCCCTTCCCAGGTATGATCTGGATGGACGAATCTTAGTTCCACCACTTGCCTTTGAATTTTGATCCTGATAGACGGAATCGAGGCTACCCTTTTCCATTTTTCTTCTAGACTATCAGATGGAGTCTAGATGGTCCCATCCCAAGTTTGATCCGGACGGACGAATCTCAGTGCCTACTCTTGCCTTTGAATTCCGATCCTAACAAACAAAATCGGGGCTACCCATTTCCATTTTTCTTCTAGACTACCGGAAGGAGTCTAGATGCTCCCTTCCCAGGTTCAATTCGGATAGACGAATCTCGGTGCCACCTTTTGCCTTTGGATTCCTATCCTGACAGATGGTTTCAAGGCCACCATTCCATTTTCTTCTAGACTACTGGACGGAGTCTGGATTGTCCATCCCAGGTTTTATCCAGACGGATGAATCTCGTTGCCACCTCTTGCCATTCAATCCCGATCCAAATAGATGTAATCAAGGCTTCCCTTTTTCCAATTTTTTCTAGACTACCAGACAGAGTCTAGATGGTCCCATCCTAGTTTCGATCAGGACGAACGAATCTCTTTGCCACCTCATGCCATTGAATTCTGATACTGACAACCGGATTCAAGGCCACCTTTCCATTTTCTTCTAGACTACCAGACGATGTCTAGATAGTCCCATCCCAAGTTCGATCCGGATGAACAACTCTTGGTGCCTTCTCTTGCCTTTGAATTCTGATCCTAACAGACGAAATCGCAGCTACCATTTTCTTCAAGACTATCGGAAGGAGTCTAAATGGTCCCATCCCATGTTTGATCCAGACATACAAATCTTGGTGCCACCTCTTGGCTTTGAATTCCGATACAAACTGACTGATTGAAGGCCCTCTTTTCCATTTTTTCTTCTAGACTACTGGTCAAAGTCTAGATGAGCCCAACCCAGGTTCGATCCAGACGAATGATTCTCAGTGCCACCTCATGCCTTTGAATTCCAAAATTTACAGACGGAATTGCAGCTACCCAATTCCATTTTTCTTCTAGACCACCAGAAGGAGTCTAGATGGTTCCATCCTGACCGTCGGAATATGAGGCTACCCTTGTTCCATTTTCTTCTAGACTACCAGACTGAGTCTAGATGGTCCCGTCCCCGGTTCGATCCGGACGGATGAATCTCGGTGCCACCTCTTGCCTTTGAATTTCGATCCAGACAGACAGAATCAAGGCTACCCTTTTCCAATTTTATTCTTATACTATCGGATTGAGTCTAGATGGTCCCATCTCAGGTTCGATCCAGATGGACGAGTCTTAGTGCCACCTATTGGCTTTGAATTTTGATCCTGACAAATGGAAACAAGGCTACACTTTTTCCTTTTTTCTTCAAGACTACCATACAGAGTCTAGTTTGTCCTATCCCAGGTTTGATCAAGATGGACGATTCTAGGTGCCACCACTTGCCTTTGAATTCCGATCTTGACAGATGGAATCGTGGCTACCCGTTTCCATTTTCTTTTAGGCTACCGGACGGAGTCTAGATGGTCCCATCCTAGGTTTGATCCAGACGGATGAATCTCAGTACCACCTATTGGCTTCGAATTCCGATCCTAATAGACGAATTCAAGGCCCCATTTTCCATTTTTTCTTCTAGACAACCAAACGGAGTCCAGATGGTCACATCCTACGATCGATCCAGACAGCCAAATCTCGGTGCCACCTCATGCCTTTGAATTTTGATCCTAACAGATGGAATCGAGGATACCCTTTTCCATTTCTCATTGAGAGTATCGGACGGAGTCCAGATGGTCCCATCCATGGTTCGATCCGGACAAATGAATCTCGGTGCCACCTCAAGCCATTGAATTCCGATCCTAACAAATAGAATCATGGCTACCCTTTTCCTTTTTTCTTCTAGACTAACAAACGAAGTGTAGATGGTCCCATCCTAGGTTCGATCTAGACAGACGAATCTCTGTGCCACCTCTTGCCATTGAATTCCGATCATGAACGATAGATTCAAGGCCACCTTTCTATTTTCTTCTAGACAACCAGATGGAGTCGAGGTGGTCCCACCGTAGGTTCGATCTAGACGGACGTATCTTAGTTCCCCCTCTTGCCTTCGAATTATGATCCTGACAGACGGAATCAAGGGTATCTTTTTCCATTTTTCTTCTAGACTATTGGACGAAATCTAGATGGTCCCATCCTAGGTACATTTCAGATGGATGAATATCAGTGCCACCACTTGCCATTGAATTCCGATCCTGACAGACGGAATCGAGGCTAGCCATTTTCCATTTTATTCTAGACTACTGGACAAAGTCTAGATGGTCCCATCGCAGGTTCTATCCGGACAGACAAATCTCGGTGCCACCTCTTGTCGTTGAATTCTGATCTTGACAGACGACATCAAGGCTACACTTTTTCCCTTTTTCTTCTACACTACCGGACAGAGTCTTGATGGTCCCATCCCAGGTTCGATCCAGATAGACGAATCACGGTGCCACTGCTTGCCTTTGAATTCCATTCCTGACAGAGGAAATCATGGCTACCCTTTTCCATTTTTCTTCTAGACTACCAAACGGAGTCTAGATGGTCCCATCCCTGGTTCGATCATGATGGATGAATCTCGGTGCCACCCCTAGCCATTGAATTCCGATCCTAACTGACAACATCGAGGCAACCCGTTTCCATTTTTCATCAAGCCTACCGAACGAAGTCAATATGGTCCCATCCCAGGTTCGATCCAGACAGACGAATCTCGGAGCCACCACTTGCATCTGAATTTCAATCCAGACAGACCTAGTCGAGGCTACCCATTTCAATTTTTCTTCAAGACTATCAGAAGGAGTCAAGATGCTCCCATCCCACGTTCGATTCGGATGGACGAATCACGGTGCCACCTCACATATTTGAATTCCGATCTGGACAGACGGATTCAAGGCCTCCTTTCCATTTTCTTCTGGACTACCGAACGGAGTCGAGATGGTCGTATCCCTGGTCCATTCCTGACAGACGAATCTCAGTGCCACCTCTTGCCATTGAACTCCGATCCTGGCAGATGGAATCGAGGCTATCCTTTTTCCATTTTCTTCCAGACTAATGAGCAGAGTCAAGATGGTCCCATCCCTAGTTTGATCCACACTAACGAATCTCGATGCCACCTTTTGCCATTGAATTATGATCCTAACAGTCGGATTCAAGGCCACGTTTCCATTTTCATCAAGGCTACTGGATGGAGTCTAGATTGTCCCATCCTAGGTTTGATCTGGATGGACGAATCTTGGTGCCACCTCTTGCCGTTGAATTCTGATCCTGATAGATGGGATCGAGGCTACCCTTTTCCATTTTTCATCTAGACTATCGGTCGGAGTCTAGATGGTCCCATCCCAGGTTCGATCCGGATGGACGAATCTCAGTGCCAACTCTTGCCTTTGAATTCTTATCCTGATAGACAAAATCAGGGCTACCCATTTCCATTTTTCTTTTAGACTACCAGAAGGAGTCTAGATGCTCCCTTCCCAGGTTCAATACAGACGGACAAATCTTCGTGCCACCTCTTGCATTTGGATTCCGATCCTAACAGATGGATTCAAGGCCACCTTTCCATTTCTTCTAGACTACCAGACAGAGTCTAGATTGTCCCATCCTAGGTTTTATCCAGACAGACGAATCTCAGTGCCACCTCATGCCATTCAATGCCGATCCAAACAAACGGAATTGAGGCATCCCTTTTTCCAATTTTTTCTAGACTACTGGACGGAGTCTAGATGGTCCCATCCCTGGTTCGATCAGGACAAACGAATCTCGATGCCACCTCTTGCCATTGAATTCTGATACTGACAGCTAGATTCAAGGCCACCTTTCCATTTTCATCTAGACTACCAGACGGTGTCTAGATGGTCCCATCCCACGTTTGATTTGGATGAACAAATCTCAGTGCCATCTCTAGCCTTTGAATTTCGATCCTGACAGACGGAATCATGGATACCCATTTCCATTTCTCTTCTAGACTATCGGACGAAGTCTAGATGGTCCCATCCTTGGTTCAATCTGGGTGGACAAATCTCGGTGCCACCTCTAGCCTTTGATTTGCAATCTTGATAGATGGAATCGAGGCTTCCCTTTTCCATTTTCTTCTAGACAACCAGACGAAGTCCAGATGGTCCCATCCTAGGTTAGAACCGGATGGACGAACGTCAGTTCCACCACTTTCCTTTGAATTCCGATGCTGACAGATGAAATCGAGGCTACCCATTTCCATTTTTCATCTAGACTATTAGACGGAGTTTAGAAGGTCCCATCCCAGGTTCGATCCGGACAGACAAATCTTTCGGACTCCACTTGCCTTTGAATTCGGATCCTAACAAATGGAATAGAGGCAACCCATTTCCATTTTTCTTCAAGACTATCGGACGGAGTCTAGATGGTCCCAGCCATGGTTCAATCTAGATGGAAGAATCTCGGTGCCACGTCATGCCTTTGAATTCCGATCCTAACAGACAGAATCGTGGCTACCCTTTTCCATTTTTCTTCTAGACTACCGGAAGAAGTATAGATGGTCCGATCCCAGGATCGATCTAGACAGACGAATCTTGGTGCCACCACTTGCCTTTGAATTCTGATCCTGACAAACATAATCGAGGCTACCCATTTCATATTTTCTACTAGACTACCAGAAGGAGTCTAGATGGTCCCATCCAATGTTCGATCCGGATGAATGACTCTCGGTGCCACCTATTGCCTATGAATTCCGATCCTGATAGATGGATTCAAGGCCACCTTTCCATTTTCTTCAAGACTACCGGACGGAGTCTAGATGGTCTCATCCCAGGTTCGATCCGGACAGATGAAACTCGATGCCACCTTTTGTCATTGATTCCTGATCCAGACACACCGAATCGAGGCTACACTTTTTCCCTATTTCTTCAAGACAACAAGATAGAGTCTAGATGGTCCCATCCGAAGTTCGATCCAGATGGACGAATCTCGGTGCCTCCTCTTGCCTTTGAATTTCGACACTAACAGACTGTATCGCAGTTAACATTTTCCATTTTCTTCAAGACTACCACATGGAGTCTAGATGGTCCCATAATAGGTTTGATCCAAACGTTCAAATCTCTGTGCCACCTCTTGGCTTTGAATTCCAATCCAAGCAGACTGATTCAAGGCCCCCATTTCCATTTTTTCTTCTAGACTACCGGAAGGAGTCAAGATGGTCCCATCCAAGGTTCAATCCAGACGAATGAATCTCGGTGCCACCTCATGCCTTAGAATTCCTAAATTTACAAATGGAATCGTAGCTACCCAATTCCATTTTTCTTCTAGACCACCGGAAGGAGTCTAGATGGTGCCACCTCTTGCCTTTGAATTCTGATCCTGACTGTCGAAATCGAGGCTACCCTTGTTCCATTTTCCTCTAGACTACCATACGCTGTCTAGATGGTCCCATCCCAGGTTCGATCAAGACGGACGAATCTCGGTGCCACCTTTTGCCATAGAATTCCGCTCATCACAGACAGATTCATGTCCACCTTACAATTTTATTCTAGACTACCATACTAAGTCTAGAAGGTCCTGTCCCCGGTTCGATCCAGATGGATGAATCTCGGTGCCACCTCCTACCTTTGAATTTCGATCTAGACAGACGGAATCAAGGCTACCTCTTTCCATTTTTCTTCTAGACTATCAAATTGAGTCTAGATGGTCCCATTCTAGGTTCAATCCGGACGGATGAATCTCAGTGCCACCTCTTGCCTTTGAATTCTGATCCAGATTGACAGATTCAAAGCCGCCTTTCCATTTTCTTCTAGACTACCGAACAGAGTAGGTGATCCCATCCTAGGTTCAATCTAGACGGACGAATCTCGATGCCACCTTCTGTCATTAAATTCGGATCCTAACAGATGGAAACAAGGCTACACATTTTCCTTTTTTCTTCAAGACTACCAGACAGAGTCTAGTTGGTCACATCCCAGGTTCGATCCAGATGGACGAATCTAGGTGCCACCACTTGCCTTTGAATTTTGATCCTGACAGATGGAATCGTGGCTACCCTTTTCAATTTTTTTAGACTGCTGGACGGACTCTAGTTGGTCCCATCCCAGGTTTGATCTAGACTGATGAATCTCTATACCACCTATTGCCTTTGAATTTCGATCCTAACAGATAGATTCGAGGCCCCATTTTCCTTTTCTTCTTCTAGACATCCGGACGGAGTCTAGATGGTCACATCCCAAGATCGATCCAGACGGCTGAATCTCGGTGACACCTCATGCCTTTGAATTCCGATCCTAATAGGCAGAATCGAGGATACCATTTTCCATTTTTCATTGAGAGTACCAGACAGAGTCTAGATGGTCCCATCCAAGGTTCGATCCAGACTGACGAATCTAAGTGCCACCTCACGCCATTGAATTCCGGTCCTGACAAATAGAATCGTGGCTACCCTTTTCCTTTTCTCTTCTAGACTACCGAACGGAGACTATATTGTCCCATCCTAGGTTTGATCTGGACAGACGAATCTTTGTGCCACCTCTTGCCTTCGAATTCTGATCTTGATCGTCGGATTCAAGGCCACCTTTCCATTTTCTTCTAGACTACCGGACGGAGTCTTGATGGTCCCACCGTAGGTTCTGATCCTGACAGATGGAATCGAGGGTATCCTTTTCTATTTTTCTTCTAGACTACTGGATGAAGTCTACATGGTCCCACCCTAGGTTCATTCTTGATGGACGAATATCGATGCCCCCTCTTGCCTTTGAATTCAGATCCTTACTGAAGGAATCGAGGCTAACCATTTCCATTTTTTCTTCTAGACTAGCTAATGGAGCCTAGATAGTCACATCCCAAGTTCGATCTGGATGGATGAATCTCGGTGCCACCACTTGCCATTGAATTCTGATCCTAACAGACGGAATCGAGGCTACCTTTCTCCATTTTCTTCTAGAGTACCGGATGGAGTCTAGATGGTCCGTTCCCACTTTCTATCCGGACTGACGAATCTCAGTGCCACCTCTTGCCATTGAATTCCGATCCTGACAGATGAAATCAAGGCTACACTTTTTCCCTTTCTCTTCTACACAACCGAACAGAGTCTTGATGGTTCCATCCCAAGTTCAATCCAGACGAACGAATCACAGTGCCACTTCTTGCCTTTGAATTCCAATCCTGACTAAGGATATTAAGGCTACCGTTTTCCATTTTTCTTCTAGACTACCAGACGGAGTCTAGATGGTCCCATCCCTGGTTCGATCTAGATGGATGAATCTCGGTGCCACCTCTAGCCATTGAATTTCGATTCTAATTGACGAAATTAAGGCAACCCATTTCCATGTTTCATCTAGACTACCAGACGGAGTCTAGATGGTCCCATCCCAGGTTTGATCTAGATGGACGAATCTTGGAGCCACCACTTGCCTCTGAATTCCGATCCTGATAGACCTAGTCGAGGCTACCCATATCAATTTTACTTCTAGACTATCGAAAGGAGTCTTGATGGTTCCATCCCATGTTCGATTCAGATGGAAAAATCTCGGTGCCACATCACATATTTGAATTCCGATCCTGACAGACGAATTCAAGGCCACCTTTCCATTTTCTTTGGGACTACCAAACGAAGTCGAGATGGTCCCATCCCAGGTCCGTTTTTGACGGACGAATATCAATGCCACCTCTTGCCATTGAACTTCGATCTTGACAGATGGAATTGAGGCTATCCTTTTTCCATTTTCTTCTAGACTAATGGGCGATGGTCCCATCCCAGGTTCGATCCAAACGGACGAATCTCGGAGCCACCACTTGCCTCTGAATTCCGATCCTGACAGACCTAGTCGAGGATACCCATTTCAATTTTTCTTCTAGAATACTGGAAGGAGTCTAAATGGTCCCATCCCACGTTTGATTCAGATGGACAAATCTCGGTGCCACCTCACATCTTTGAATTCCGATCCTAACAGACGGATTCAAGGCCACCTTTCCATTTTCTTCTGGACTACCAAACAGAGTCTAGATGGTCCCATCCTAGTATCGATTCGGATGGATGAATCTTGGTGCCCCCTATTGCCTTTGAATTGTGATCCTTACTGACGGAATCGATGCTACCCGTTTCCATTTTTTCTTCTAGACTACCCGACGGTGTCTAGATAGTCCCATCCCAAGTTCGATCTAGACGGACGAATCTCGATGCCACCTCTTGCCATTGAATTCTGAACCTGAGAAATGGAATCGAGGCTTCCCTTTTTCCAATTTCTTCTTGACTACCAGACAGAGTCAAGATGCTCCCATCCGGGGTTCGATCTGGATGGGCGAATCTCGGTGCCACCTCGTGCCATTGAATTCCGATCCTGATAGATGGACTCTAGGCCACCTTTTCATTTTCATCTAGACTACCGAACAGAGTCGAGATGGTCCCATCCCTGGTCCGATCCTGACAGACGAATCTCATTTCCACCTCTTGCCATTCAACTCTGATCCAGATAGATGGAATCGAGGCTATCCTTTTTCCATTTTCTTCCAAACTAACAGGCAGAGTCAAGATGGTCCCATCCCTAGTTCGATCCACACTAACGAATCTTGATGCCACCTTTTGCCATTGAATTCTGATCTTGACAGACGGATTCAAGGCCACGTTTCCATTTTCATCTAGACTACTGGACGGAGTCTAGATTGTCCCATCCAAGGTTCGATCCGGATGGATGAATCTTGGTGCCACCTCTTGCCTTTGAATTCTGATCCTGATAGATGGAATCGAGGCTACCCTTTTCCATTTCTCTTTTAGACTATCGAATGGAGTCTACATGGACCCATCCCAAGCTCGATATGGAAGGATGAATCTCGGTGCCAACTCTTGCCTTTGAATTCCGATCCTGACAGACAGAATTGGGGCTACCCATTTCCATTTTTCTTCTAGACTACCGGACAGAGTCTAGTTGGTCCCATCCCAGGTTCGATCTGGATGGAAGAATCTCGGTGCCACCTTATGCCTTTGAATTCCGATCCTAATAGATGGAATCGTGGCTACCCTTTTCCATTTTTCTTCTAGACTACCACAAAGAGTCTAGATGGTCTCATCCTAGGTTCGATCTAGACAGACGAATCTTGGTGCCACCACTTTCCTTTGAATTCCGATCCTAACAAACGGAATCGAGGCTACCCATTTCCTTTTTTCTACTAGACTACCAGATAGAGTCTGGATGGTCCAATCCAAAGTTCGATCCAGACGAACGACTCTCGATGCCACCTATTGCCTATGAATTCCGATCCTGACAGATGGATTCAAGGCCACTTTTCCATTTTCTTCAGGACTACCGGACGGAGTCTAGATGGTGACATCCTAGGTTCAATCCGGACAAATGAAACTCGATGCCACCTTTTCTCATTGAATCCCGATCCTAACACACAGAATCGAGGCTACACCTTTTCCCTTTTTCTTCTAAACAACAGGGCAGAGTCTACATGGTCCCATCACAGGATTGATCGAGACTAATGAATCTCGGTGCCTCCTCTTGCCTCTGAATTTCGACCCTGACAAATGGAATCGTGGCTAATATATTCCATATTCTTCAAGACTACCGTAAGGAATCTATATGGTCCCATCCTAGGATTGATCCAAACGTACAAATCTTGGTGCACCACTTGGCTTTGAATTCTGATCCAAATAGACTGATCCAAGGCCCCTTTTTCCATATTTTCTTCTAGACTACCGGAACGAGTCTAGATGGTCCCATCCCATGTTCGATCCAGACGAATGAATCTTGGTGCCACCTCATGCCTTTGAATTCCAAAAATGACAGTCGGAATGGCGGTTACCCATTTCCATTTTTCTTCTAGAAGGCCGGAAGGAGTCTAGATGGTGCGACCTTTTACCTTTGAATTCCGATCCTGACGGTCAGAATCGAGGCTAACCTTGTTCCATTTTCTTCTAGACTACCTGACGGTGTCTAGATGGTCCCATCCTAGGTTCGATCCAGACAGACTATTCTCGGTGCCACCTCTTGCCATAGAATTCCGATCCTGACAGACGGATTCAAGTCAACCTTACCATTTTCTTCTAGACTATCGGATTGAGTCTAGAAGGTCCCGTCCCTGGTTTGATCCGGAAGGATGACTCTCGATGCCACATCTTGCCTTTGAATTTCGATCCAGACAGACGGAATCGAGGCTACCTTATTCTATTTTTCTTCTAAACTATCGGATTGAGTCTTGATGGTCTCATCCCAGGTTCGATCTAGACAGGAGAATCTCAGTGCCACCTCTTGCCCTTGAATTCTGATCGAGACTGACAGATTCAGGGCCGCCTTTCCATTTTCTTCTAGACTACCGGATAGAGTCTAGGTGGTCCTATCCGAGGTTCAATCCAGACAGACGAATCTTGGTGCCACCTCTTGTCATTAAATTCTGATCCTGACAGATGGAAATGAGGCTACACTTTTTCCTTTTTTCTTCAAGACTACCGGACAGAGTCTAGTTGGTCCCATCCCAGGTTCGATCCAGACTAACAGAATCGTGGCTACCCTTTTCCATTTTCCTCTAGACTGCCGGACAGAGTCTAGATGATCACATCCTAGGTTCAATCCAGAAGGCCGAATCATAGTGCCACCTCATATCATGATAGACCTAATCTAGGCTACCCATTTCCATTTTTCATCTAGACTACCGGAGGGAGTCTAGATAGTCCCATCCCAAGTTCTATTCGGACGGATGAATCTCGATGCCACCTCCTGCCTGTGAATTCCAATCTTGACAGACAGATTCAAAGCCACCTTTCCATTTTCTTCTAGACTAGTAGACGTAGTCTTCGTGGTCCCATCCTAGGTTCGATCTGGACGGACAAATCTTATTGCTTCAACTTGCCTTCGAATTCCGTTCCTAAATGACGGAATCGAGGCTACCTGTTTCCAATTTTTCTTCAAGACTACCGAACGGAGTCTAGATGGACCCATCCCAAGTTTGATCTAAATGGACGAATCTCGATGCCACCTCTTGCCATTGAATTCTGATCCTGACTAACATAGTCGAGGCTACCCTTTTTCCATTTTCATCTAGACTACCGGACGGAGTCCAAATGGTCCCATCCCAGGTTCAATCTGGACGGACGAATCTCGGTGCCACCGCTTGCAATTGAATTCCGATTCGGACAGATGGATTCATGGCCATCTTTCCATTCTCTTCTAGACTACCAGACGGAGTCTTGATGGTCCCATCCCAAGTTCAATCTGGATGAATGAATCTCGATGCCACCTCTTGCCTTTGAATTCCGATCCAGATAGACAGAATCGAGACTACCCATTTCCATTTTTCTTCTAGACTGTCAGATGGAGTCTAGATGTTCCCATTTCAAGTTCGATCCGGACAGACGAATCTCGGTGCCACCTCTTGCCATTGAAGTCTGATCCTAATAGACAAAATCAAGGCTACCCATTTCGATTTTTCTTCTAGACTACCAGACGGAGTCTAGATTGTCCCATCTTAGGTTTGACCTACATGGATGAGTCACGGTTCCACGTACTGCCTTTGAATTCCGATCCTAACAAACAGAATCGTGGCTACCCTTTTCCATTTTTCTTCGAGAGTACCGGACGAAGTCTAGATGGTCCCATCCAAGGTTCGATATAGACGGATGATTCTCGGTGCCACCTCATGCCATTGAATTCCTATCCCGATAAATGGTATCGTGGCTACCCGTTTCCTTTTTTCTTCTAGACTACTGGACGGAGTCTAGATGGCCCCATCCCATGTTCGATTCGGACGGACGAATCTCAGTGCCACCTCTTGCCTTCGAATTTTGATCTTCACCGATGGATTCAAGGCCACCTTTCCATTTTCTTCTAGACTACCGGAAGGAGTCTAGATGGTCCCACCGTAGGTTCGATCTAAATGGACATATCTCTGTGCCCCCTCTTGCATTCGAATTATGATACTGACAAACGAAATAGAGGGTACCCTTTTCCAATTTTCATCTAGACTACTAAACGAAGTCTAGATGTTCCCATCCTTGGTTCGTTCCAATTGGAGGAATCTCGATGCCCCATCTTGCCTTTGAATTCAGATCCAGAGTGACGGAATCGAGGCTACCCGTTTCAATTTTCATCTAGACTACCAGATGGAGTCTGACTAGTCCCATCCCAGGTTCGATCCGGATGAACGAATCTCAATGCCACCTCTTGCCGTTGACTTCCGATCCTGATAGACAGAATCGAGGCTACACTTTTTCCTTTTTTGTTCTACACTACCGGACATAGTCATGATGGTTTCATCCTAGGTTTAATCCGGACGGACGAATCTCGGTGCCACTGCTTCCCTTTGAATTTTGATCTTGACAGATGATATAGAGGCTACCCTTTTCCATTTTTCTTCTAAACTATCGGACGGAATCTAGATTGTCCCATCCCCGGTTCAATCTGGATGGATGAATCTCAGTGCCACCTCTAGCTATTGAATTCCGATCCTAACAAACAAAATCGAGGCAACCTTTTTCCATTTTTCGTCTAGACTATCGGATAGAGTATAGATGGTCCCATCCCAGGTTCAATCCTGACAGAAGAATCTCAGTGCCACCACTTGCCTTTGAATTCCAATCCTGGCTGACCTAGTTTAGGCTACCCATTTCCATTTTTCTTCTCAACTACTGGAAGGAGTCTAGATGGTCCCATCCCATGTTTGATTCGGATGGATGAATCTCGGTGCCACCTCACGCCTTTGAATTCAGATCCTGTCAGACTGATTCAAGGACACCATTCGATTTTCTTCTAGTCTACCAGACAGAGTCTAGATTGTCCCATCCTAGGTTTGTTGTGGAGGGATGAATCTAAGTGCCCCATATTGCCTTTGAATTCCGATCATGATAGACGAAATAGTGGCAAATAGAATCGAGCCTACCTATTTTTTCTTTTAGACAATCGGACGGAGTCTAGATGGTCCCATCCCAAGTTCGATCCGGATGGACGAATCTTTGTGCCACCTCTTGCCATTGAATTCCGATCCTGACAAATAGAATCGAGCCTACCTATTTTCCATTTTCATTTAGACTACTGGACAGACTCTAGATGGTCCCATCCAAGGTTCGATCCGAATGGATGAATCTCGGTGCCACCTCTTGCATTTGAATTCCAATCCTGACAGACAGAATCGAGGCTACCCGTTACCATTTTTTTCTTCTAGACTACCAGACGGAGTGTAGATGGTCCCATCCCAAGTTCGATCCAAATGGACGAAACTCGATGCCACCTCTTTCCATGGAATTTGGATCCTAACAGACGGAATCGAGGCTACCATTTTTCCATTTTCTTCTAGACTATCGGATGGAGTCTAGATGGTCCCATGCTAGGTTGAATCCGAAGGGACGAATCTCAGTGCCACCTATTACCATTGAATTCCGTTCTTGACAGACGAATTCGAGGCTACCCTTTTCCATTTTTCTTCTAGACTACCAGACGGAGACTAGATGGTCCCATCCCAGGTTCAATCTAGATGGATGAATCTTAGTGCCACCTCTTGCCATTGAATTCTGATCCTAACAGACGGAATCAAGGCTAACCTTTTCCATTTTTCTGCAAGAGTACCAAACAAAGTCTAGATGTTCCCATCCCAGGTTTGATCCATTCGAATGAATCTTGGTGCCACCTTATGCCATTGAATTCTAATCCTAACAAACGGAATCGTGGCTACCCTTTTCCTTTTTTCTTCTAGACTACTGGACGGAGTCTAGATGGTCCCATCCCAGGTCCACCTCTTGCCTTTGTGTTCCGATCTTGACCGATGGATTCAAGGCCACCTTTCCATTTTCTTCTAGACTACCAAACGGTGTCTTAATGGTCCCATCCTAGGTTCGATCCTGACGGACGTATCTCAGTGACCCCTCTTGCCATTGAATTCGGATCCTAATAGACGAAATCGAGGCTACCCTTTTCCATTTTTCTTCTAAACTACCAGACGAAGTCTAGATGGTCCCATCCTAGGTTTGATCCAGATGGATGAATCACAGTGCCCCATCGTGCCTTTGAATTTCTATCCTCACTGACGGAATTAAGGCTACCCATTTCCATTTTTTCTTCTAGACTACCCAATGTTGTTATGATGGTCCCATCCAAAGTTCGATCCCGACAGACGAATCTTGGTGCCACATCTTGCCATTGAATTCCAATCCTGACTGACAGAATCGAGGCTACCCATTTTCCATTTTCATCTAGACTGCCAGACGGAGTCTAGATGGTTCCATCCCCGGTTCAATCCGAAGGGACGAATCTTGGTGCCATCGCTTGCTGTTGAATTCTGAACCTGACAGACTGATTCAAGGACACCATCCCATTTTCTTCTAGTCTTTCAGATGTAGTCTAGAAAGTCCCATCCTATGTTCGATCTAGACGGATGAATCTCAGTGCCCTATATTGCCTTTGAATTCCGATCATGACAGGTGGAATTGGAGCTACCCGTTTCCATTTTTTCTTCAAGACTACTGGACAGAGTCGAGATGGTCCCATCCCAAGTGTGATCCGGATGGACGAATCTCGATGCCACCTCTTGCCATTGAATTCCGAACTTGATAGGCGGAATCGAGACTACCCTTTTTCCATGTTCTTCTAGACTACCAGACGGAGTCTAGATGATCCCATCCCTGGTTCAATCCGGACGGATGAATCTTGATGCCACAGCTTGCCGTTGAATTCAGAACCTAATAGACGGAATCGAGGCTACACTTTTTCCTTTTTTCATCAACACTACCAGACATTGTCTTGATGGTCCCATCCCAGGTTCGATCCAGACGGATGAAAATCGGTGCCACCGCTTGCTTTGAATTTCGATCCTGACAGACGATATTGAAGCTACCCTTTTCCATTTTTCATCTAGACTACCGGACGGAGTCTAGATGGTCCCATCCCAGGTTCGATTTGGATGGATGAATGTCGGTGCCACCTTAAGCAATTGAATTCCGATCCTAATAGACAGAATCGAGGCAACCCTTTTCCATTTTTCATCTTGACTACTAGACATAGTCTAGGTGGTCCCATCCCATGTTTGATCCAGACGGACGAATCTTGTTGCCATCACTTGCCTTTGAATTCCGATCCTGATAGACCTAGTCTAGGCTACCCATTTCCATTTTTCTTCTAGACTACCGGAAGGAGTCTAGATGGTCCCATCCCACGTTCGATTTGGATGGACAAATCTCGGCGCCACCTGACGCCTTTGAATTCAGATCTTGATAGACGGATTCAAGGACACCTTTCCAATTTCTTCTAGTTTACTAGACAGAGCCTAGATGGTCCCGTCCTAGGTTTGATCCAGACGGACGAATCTCAGTGCCCCATATTGCCATTGAATTCTGATCATGACAGACGAAATTAAGGCTACCCATTTCCATTTTTTCTTCAAGACTACCGGACGGAGTCTAGATGGTCCCATCCCATGTTCGATCCGAATGGATGAATCTCGGTGCCACCTCTTGCCATTGAATTCCAATCCTGATAGACGGAATTGAGGCTACCAATTATCCATTTTCATTTAGACTACCGGACAAAGTCTAGAAGGTCCCATCCCAGGTTCGATCCGGACGGTCGAATCTCTGTACCACCTCTTTCATTTGATTTCTGATCCTGATTGACGGAATCAAGGCTACCCGTTTCCATTTTTTCTTCTAGACTACCAGACGGAGTCTAAATGGACCCATCCCAAGTTCGACCCAGATGGATGAATCTCGGTGCCACCTTTTTCCATTGAATTCCGATCCTAACTGACGGAATCAGGCCTACCCTTTTTCCATTTTCTTCTAGACTATCAGACGGAGTCTAGATGGTCCCATCTTAGATTCAATCCAGACAGACGATTCATGGCTACCCATTTCCATGTTTCTTCTAGACTACTAGACGGAGTCTAGATGGTCCCATCCCAGGTTCGATCTGGATGGATGAATCTCGGTGCCACCTCTTGCCATTGAATTCCGATCCTAGAAGACGGAGTCGAGGCTACCCTTTTCCATTTTTCTTCAAGAGTACTGGACAGAGTCTAGATGGTCCCATCCCAGATTCGATCTAATCGGACGAATCTCGGTGCCACCTTATCCCACTAAAATAAAATGGAAAGGTGGCCTTGAATCCATCAGTCAAGATCAGAATACAAAGGCAAGAGGTGGACCTGGGATGGGACCATCTAGACTCCGTCCGGTAGTCTAGAAGAAAAAAGGAATAGGGTAGCCACGATTCTGTTTGTTAGGATCAGAATTCAATGGCATAAGGTGGCACCAAGATTCGTTCGAATGGATTGAACCTAGGATGGGAACATCTAGACTTTGTCTGGTATTCTTGAAGAAAAATGGAAAAGGTTAGCCTTGATTCCGTCTGTTAGGATCAGAATTGAATGGCAAGAGGTGGCACTAAGATTCATCCATCTAGATTGAACTTGGGATGGGACCATCAAGTCTTCGTTTGGTAGTCTAGAAGAAAAAAGGAAAAGGATAGCCATGGTTCGATCTGGATGGATGAATGTCAGTGCCACCTTAAGCAATTGAATTCCGATCCTAATAGACAGAATCGAGGCAACCCTTTTCCATTTTTCATCTTGACTACCAGACATAGTTTAGATGGTCCCATCCCAAGTTTGATCCAGACAAACGAATCTTGTTGCCATCACTTGCCTTTGAATTCTGGTCCTGATAGACCTAGTCTAGGCTACCCATTTCCATTTTTCTTCTAGACTACCGAAAGGAGTCAAGATGGTCCCATCCCACGTTCGATTCGGATGGACAAATCTCGGTGCCACCTGACGCCTTTGAATTCAGATCTTGACACAACATAGAATATCAGAAGGCTTGGGATCAAACTGGACAGTTTGGGGGGCTACCGTAGAGGCCGCCTCAACGTTCTCCTAATCTTCCGCCATGACAACAACAATGCTATCGTCCCAGTAGAACATGATCATACGATGATGAGTTGAGGGAATGACCTATTGCTTGTGAAGCCAAGGGTGCCCAAGCAAGAGATTAAAGGAGGGCTCGATGTCAATGACGTAGAATTCTACATCGAAGCAGGCTCAACCTGTAGACACCCCATACGCTTGCAGTTGGACCCTAAACCTAGTCCTAGTCAAAACCCTAGATTTAGTCAAAATCCAAAACCCTAGGCTAACATAAACCCTAGTTTAAAACCATAGGCTTAGCAAACCTTAGCCTAAAACCCTAAACCCTAAACCTAGCCTAAACCTTAAACCTAACCCTAAAACCTAATCCAAAACACTAACTAATTCCCATTCCACCATAACAACCCTAACTACTTCCCACTCCATCATAATAACCCTAACCACTTCCCACTCTACCATAACAACCTCTAACTAACCATAACAAACCATAACAAACTACCTAGCCATTACAAGTCAATAAATACCCCCCCATTTGCAAGAGAAAAAAAGGGGGGGAAAAGGAAAAAAAGGAGAGCAACCAAGGAGATTTCTTCTAACCAGAGCAACCAAAGGAGTCCCAGATCGGAGAGGAAGCACAAGGAGGAGAAGAAATCTAGGTTTAGGCCAGCTCCGGTGAACTCCGAGGAGCTCCAAAAAGCTCCAGCGACCTCCATCACTACTAGCTCAGGTAAGCCCTAATATGAGCTCAATTTCTTTCCAATTTAGTTCCCCAGGTCCTCCTCTTCCTTCGCCAATCGATTCCAGTAGGGCCAGGAGGTTCCCTTGCTTGGAATTAGGTGGATTTTGGGTCGCCAGACATGATTCTCTAGCAGGAGATGTGGGGGCACGAATACAGTGAGTGATTCATGCCCTAGCATGCTCCATTTGATTAGGATAGGTCTCCTCTTGCTTCTCCACCCCTCTGGATGCCGCATCAACTCCTCTGAAAGCCTCCAAGAGTGGCTCGCCGAACGCCCCTTCACCGACGCCGGAGATGAAGGTGAACAGTGGATCTTGATTGGGTGCCTCCTGCCTCAATGCATCTCTCCGAGCATCAGGGAACGTTCCTTTGCTCTTCCCCTACACTTCGGAAGCTTCAATGCCCTGATTCGTGTCCTTATCCTCCTCCGTAGTTGCCATTGCCAGAGATGACCTAGAGCTCGATCGGGTGAAAAGCTCATGTAACCATTCTTTCTTCTAGAAGGTGGGAAATGCTCCTCCGCATGCCGTCGAGCCTCTAGAAGGCCAGAAGCGATGCACCACTGCCTCTAGTGCCCTTTCTCCCCTAAGACCGGCATCGGAGTCACATCGTCGACGAATGAGATGGGGAAGCAATCTTGACCGTCAACCACCAGATCCAAGCTATTAGATCTCCCCCTCTTTCTTCCCTCTTGTTCACTGTGTGCTTGGATGCGAGATCAGGCATCAAGGAAGCCATTAATGGTATCTCAGATGGTCGTCGACGGTGGGGTTTCGTCGTCGACGATCGTCGTTCTTTTTTTTAAAAAAAACATCCTTTTCTTTTCTTTTCTTACAAATAGATCCTTTTATTTTACTTTTGGGTCCCTACACTAGTTTTTAAATCTTTTTTAATATGTTTTGTTTTTAAAATTGTAATGTGACCCTTATACATTTTTGTTAATATTTTTCTAGCATTAAAATTTGACATAAAACCCTCTCACTTAGTTTTCATTCATTTTAAGTCCATAATTTGCACAAAAAAACCTGAACTTCATTAAAATTGTTCTGGATGAATGTTTTTCTGGCATAATTACAAAATAACCCTAGAGATTCAAATTTTTTACCCAAATGTTCTCAAAATTGCATTTTAAACCCTGAACTTCACTAATTTCATAGTGAATGCATGTTTTTTAGAGTAAATTTGCAGGACAGTCCCTTAAGTTTCATGTTTTCAAACATAAGTCCATTTTCTTGCACATTTAACGCTGAATTTCTTCATAATTGCATTAAACACATGTTTTATTGAGAAAATTGCAGATTTGACCCTAGGAATCCTAATTTTGACAAAAAATGCACAGTTTTGCACAGTTAACCCCCAATTTCTTCAAAATTTCCTAAAGTGTGTTTTCCTAAACATTTTAGCTAATTTGGCCCTAGAATCTCAGTTTGTATTCAAGACATGTGATATTTGCACAGAGGCCCATAGAAATTTACATATTTCACATTTGCTTACATTTTGTTCATTTTGCTGTCCTTTTTCATGCATCCTCCCTTGCATCATGCACACATTTCCAATTTATCTTAAACTTTGTTTTCACGTTATTTCTTGGATTTCTTCTGATTTTCACAATTTTGATTTGATTTTGGATTTCCATCGCCCAAAGGCATACATTAACAAGCTTTACAATGCCGACATTGACCTGAATGAGGTTTATTTTCTCCCATTTGATTTTCATGGATTTCATCAAGTTTCCGCTATTTTACATGACACTTTCTGAGTATTCTTGATTTTCACGATTTTCCTCATTGCCCAAGGGCATACAGTAAAATGGCATTTTCAATGCCTACATTGTCTCTTGGATTATTTTCCTTATGATTTCTTTCCTTTTTATTCATTTCTTTGATTTGGCATATTTTCACAGTCCTCATAGGCATGTGCATTCAGAGTAGACAAGCATACACACAACAGACCATTAGCAAGCAGGAAACCTAGAAAGACTGAATTTTTTGGGCACATAGGGGTGCCTAACCCCTTCCCCATGCATGACAAGAATCCTTATCCTTTCTCTGGCTCACATTGATTTGTGCATTACATCCATTAGGCATGGAGCATACATGTGTTTTGTTTGCCTCGCTTTCTTTAGGTTTTTTCCTTTATGTTTGGTTTTCCTCGTCTCTTCATTAAAAGACTAGGTGGCGACTCCTTTTCCTTATCCTTTTCTTATCCACCCATGGTGTTTCCAAGTCTAGTCTCCGTCTCCGGATTCTTCATCTTTGCCATAACCATATCAGGGCTCCTCATGTGTTTCCACGCACCTTGGAGAGTTGTGCAGGATTCCACTAGCATGGTCGTAGGAACTGGCGACTCCGTTGGTGATAACCAGATTCTGACATTCGTTTTGGTTTTCTTGCTTGTCATTGGTCTGTACACTTTGTGTTTGCCTACTTCTTTTATTTGTTTGCACATATTTGACTGTACATGCCTTTTTACACTATTGCTATGCCACATCACATGCACATGACTTGATCCATGCCTTTTGTTATGATGCTTGCTTTTCTTCACTTACTTGTGAGCACTACATTAGCACATGCCATGGTCATGCTTTTTGCTTGGTGGTTGAGTGTTTTGATGCCATGATTGTGTGTTTTCTTCCCAAGTTGGATTTGCTATGATAAGGAGAGTAGAGACATGTTTGCCTCCCTTCTTGGTTGAAATAAAACACACAAACTTAGACAAACAAATAATAAGGCATAACTAGAGACAAATGTTTACAATCCCCTGATTTAGTAAAACACAAGTAAAAGACACAAAAGCTTATTACATGATTGATCATATAGGGCATGCATCTTCTTCTCTGAGTCCACCTATAGTTTGCGAAGGACAATTCTGGTAGCCCGTTTTATAGCTTTGGCATAGGTCGTGTTGCTAGTGTGTCCCTCATTCTCAAGGGTCGTGTCGGTGTTAGTAGAGGGTACAACTCCATGCTACTGGAGGAGACGAGGCCACCAATGCACCACTCATTCATTGCATGCTTTTTGGCCAGGATTTAGAACGAGAACCTTACTTTTCATACCAGAGTCAAAACCTAAAACCCATGAGTGTGTCCCGTATGGTCAACCCTGTGATGGACCTGTATGGTGAAAGAGTGCACTTTAGGACATTCATCTGCATTGTGTGTCATTGCATGCCACTTTAATAACTCGCATTTGGCTTCGCGTCGTTGTTCAAGTTCTGATGCCTATTTTCTCTTCCCTAATTTTTCACAGGTAGCTTGTTGTGAGGTCCTCAGATAGGAGCTCGGGTGTCTCCGTTGCGGGCAGCCTCCTATGGTTGTTTTCCCTTGCCTTTTCTCGTACTATTGGACACTTTTGACAGTAGTTCGTCTTAGAGCTCGTGCGTTTGTCTTCTACCACAGTTCCATTCATTTTCACTTGCATTTAGCCATGGCCCCGCAGACCTGCAAGCCTCCAATTATTGTTTTGAACTGGATCCCACATTTAGAATATCCTTCTGTCACTTTGACTACTTCTTCTTCCCTCTATGCATCCCGATTTGAGAATCATGGAAGATCCCTACCTCCTTTTCTGGGACAGCGATAGACATAAGCTGATCGTGGGCCTGTCAACGAGTCGATTGCGGTGACTACCACGTGAGTCCTAAAAGTTCTGCTAACTGCACCCTATCTCTCGAGCCCTTCTATTTTAGGAGTTCAACCAATTGCAGTGGCATCTGTTTTAGGGGCCATTCTAGTTTCGCTATTGCCTTTTGACCTATCTATGGATGGGTCTTAGGCCACACAGGCTCAGTACTTGAGAGCTTTGGCCTAGAGGCTTGAGCACATGATTCGTTCTCTTGATCCTGTTGAGAGTCCTCCTCTATCATCTTCTAAGGTTCCAGTGTAGACCTCTTGTGACCACGCCGGTGGAACCCTGCACGGCTCTCCATACTGGTGCGTGGAAGCACACAAGGAGTCCCGATATGGTCACACCAGAGATGGTGAATCCTGAGAAGAAGACTAGACTTACAAACACTAAGGAAAGATAAGAAATGATAAGGAAAGGAGTCGCCACCTAGTCTTTTAATGGAAAGACGAGGGAAACAAAACACAAAAGAAAACCAAGAAGGAATCAAGATGAAGAAAACATGTATGCTCTATGCCTTATGGATGTAATGCACAAATCAATGCGGGCCAGAGAAAGAGTAAGGATTCTTGTTACGCATAGGGAAGGGGTTAGGCACCCCCATGTGCCCGAGGAACTCGGTCTTTCTAGGTTCCTACTTGCTAAATGGTATATTGGATGTGTGCTTGCCTATTCTGAATGCGTATGCTAAATATAACTGAAAAGCATGCCAAATCAAAGAGAATAAAAGAATAAATGGGAAAAAAGATAATCCCAGGGACAAATGTAGGCATTGAGAATGCCGCTTTACTGTACGCCCGTGGGGGATGAGGAAAATCGTGAAAATCGAGAAACTCTCGAAAAACGCCTCACAAATCAGTGAAAATTTGAATAAATCTAGGAAAATCAAATCTGGGAAAATAATCCTCATTCGGGAAAATGTCGGCATTGTAGAGCCTATTAATGTATGCCCTTGGGCGATGGAAAGCCAAATCAAATCACAAACGCGAAAATCAGAAGAAATCCAGGAAACGATGGAAGACCAAGCTTGAAATGAGTTAGAAATGTGTGCATCATGTAAGGAAGAAATCACAAGAAAAAATGCATGAAAAAAATACAACAAAATGTGCAAAATGCATGTGAGAGTGTAAAAATGTGAATTCCAGCGGTTTTTTTGCAAAAAAATCCCAAATTCTGAATGCAAACTGAAATTCTAAGGCTAGATCATCAAAAATACATAGAAAATCACTTTTCATGTAATTTTGAAGAAATCTGGGGTCAAATATGTAAATCTGTGCATTTTTGGTTAAATTGAAGATTCCTAAGGGTCAAAATGCAATTTTGCCACTAAAACATGTATTTAATGCAATTATGTAGAAATTCAAGGTAAAATATGCAAGAAAAAGATTCCATGATTGAAAACAGAAAGTTCCTAGGGCAATTCTATAATTTTACCCAAGAAAACATGCATTTAGTGTGAAATCAGTAAAGTTTAGGGGCTCAAATGCAATTTAAACCACATCTGTGCAGATATTTGAATTCTTAGGGTTTAACTTGCAATTTTAACAGAGAAATATGCATTCAAAATTATTTTCATGAATCTAAGGGATTTAAATGCAATTTAACCAGAGAAATATGCATTCAGAATTATTTTCATGAAATTTAGGGTTTTAAATGCAATTTGAACAATGAAATATGCATTCAGAATGATTTTCATGAAACTTAGGGTTTAAATGCAATTTAACCAGAGAAATATGCATTCAAAATTATTTTCATTAAACTTTGGGTTTTAAATGCAAAAATAATGGACTTTAATGAATGGAAAGCAAATCCGGGGCACATTAAGTAAACTTTGAAATAATGGACTATAATGTTCTCCAACGTCTGAATGCAACCAAGCCACGAGACACTGAACTGCGGACTTTATTTTCATCGAACTTTTAAACTTGAAAACATTATTAAGAAAGCTCAAGGGGCACATTACAATATTTTCAAATCAAACTTTATTGAAACGATTTAAAAAAAATGTGTAGGGACCTAAAAGTAAGGAAAAATACCTATTTGTAAGAAAATAAGGTCCTAAATGTAACAAAACAAAAGTTTCAGAAATTTAATCAAAGGAAACTTATTTTTTATTTTTTTTTAAAGAAAAGGCATCGACAGCCGTCGACGACGGAACTCTGTCGTCGATGACTGCCAGAGATGCTCCTCCAGAGCATCCCAAAGCCTGATTGGAGATCAGGAGGCACCTTGAGCAAGAAAGGAAGAGGAGGAGATGATCTAGCGGTCTAGATCGAAAATCTAACGACTGGAGTGGGCCTCCCACCTCCCTTGCCGTCGAGGTTACTCCAATGACGGCGCTAGAAAAAAAGGAGGCTGCTAGAGGGTCGCGGCGCGTCGCTTATGGATCCAAAAGGCTTGGCGGCGCAGTGAGGATCATTCCCCTTCCATTAGGGACCAAAATGGAGGGAGATCGCGATGTTGGGTGCCACTTGCCATCGCCGTCGTCTTCTTCGGTGAGCTTGGTTGCCGGTGTGATCCAGGGCTCGTGGCTTGGCTCTGAAGGCTCTGGAGCGTGGGGTCCTGCCATGGAACATTTTCAGTGGCTTGGGGAGGCACAACGGAGCTGGAGGTGGCGTTCAGTCACGGTTCTCAGTCGTCTTCCCTGACGACGGTGACGATGCGCGACTCCAGCGATCTCCTACTAGGGGCTTCCACAGCAACTGGAATATGGTTTTGATGGGTGAAGAAGCAACAGGGTGGTCTGGGAAGGAGGATCCAATGCTTCAAGGCTCAAATCAACCATTGGATTCGCATCCCCACCTTGGCCACCAGAAAATTACTCCGGCGAGGCCTGAGAGAACGATTCTGACCAAAGGTGTAAAGCCCCGATCCCGGGCATGCTACTAAATCACAGTATCATAAGTAAAATTACACTAATTATAGAAACATTATATAACTGTAACTATGGCTCACCTTCAAGATCACAATGTGTGACTAGAAGCTCCGACTCCTGCACTAGAACTCGACTGCACCAAACTGCACCTGAAAACCAAACAAGCAAGCGTGAGTGACATCTAAGTCACCTAGTACCCTAAACACACAAAACCATAGAAATCTCTGGAAAACTATAAAACGTAGCTTGTTATTATTATTTTTTTCAAAGCTTGGTTTCCACTTCAAAATCCTCATTTTCTTTTAAAAAATCATTCCCTTTGCTTCTGTTTGCAATCACTTGAGAATTCAATCCCAATACAGACTCTTTTCAAAAGCCATGTTTTTTTTCTTTTCAAAACGTTTGGAAATTTATTCCACAACCACATTCTCTTTCAGAAACACACCTTTGCATTTCCTTTTAAAACCTTTGGAATTCATTTTCCAAAACATGTCCTTTTTCAATACTTGGGATTTCTTCCCAAAATCACACTTTCAAATTCATATTTTTTACCATATCCAGTCTAAAACACAATGCCTCTTGGGCTCAAAACCAAATCATAAACACTGGCTGGTAACTGGTTAAAACATCATCATTATTTCATCTTAGGATTTTAGGACCATTCATAAGTCCAATCCTAGTCAAACACATTTCTTTTCATTTTACATTTCCACTTTCCTTATTGTTGTTACCTTGATCAAGGGTAACCAGGCACACAAGTAGTTGGCGAGGACATCATTTCCCCTACCTCCTTACACTACTGCGGTGAAATTTCCCATGCGGGATGCCACCGCCCCGGCCAACCAGCCTCAATTTCCTTTTTCATATATGCACGAGGATACGTCTTTGTTTGACACCCCCATCGGTGACTCGAAAAACTAGCTACAACAACCCAAGCTTAGCCTATACCATCGGTGACCCGAACAACTAGGCTCAATAACCTAGGCTCAGCCTACACCATGACGAGCTCGGTGACTTGAACAACTAGGTATCACGACCTAGGCTCAACCGACAACGCCTCAAGCTCGGCAACCACAGTTGTTTCTGGCAACTGGTTTCATTGGAGCCTCATACTCCTACCACATTGTCGACACCAACCGAAGTGGTTCCTTAACACATTATTAGTGTTTCATTATCAAAATTCTTTAAGCTTTTCTTTTGAAAACCATTTCCATTTCATTCTTTTCGTCGCAGGATTCTGTCTCCATGCAACACTTGACCCTCCACTGGGGTCCCCACTTAATTCATGAAAACCATGCTTAAAAGCATAATTGGGTCTCATGCCCAAAACCACACAAAATCATCCCTTTTATTCATTTATGGGATCAAAACCCAAAACCACATCCAAATCTCTTTATTGGGTTCCACATTCCTCCTTGTCATTTCATGGGGAAAAATATCATTAACATATGCAAAATGTCCATTTAAAACCTTTCCTTTCCATTTTATAATCACATTGCATAATTCAGGGCCAGGCAAAATCGACAGACCGAATTTCCAGTTCGGTATACCAAAATTCCCTGGTTTGATACATTGAATATTTTCGGTATACCGAAAACCCCTGATTCAGTCGACCGGATGATTTCAGTCTGCCGAAACCATGTATTCTGGCTTAATCTGACAGAGATTCGGTATGCTGAATTCAATTCGGCATTCCGAATCACCCAAAACTAGGGCACCTCCCCTGTTTCGGACAGTAGAAATCTCCCAAGGTGGGAGTCTCAATCAGACCCCCCTAAACAGACATCATAAAATACAAATAAATCATGAGGTGTAGACCCTTGAGTCTACTTCAAAACCCATCAATCCATTCCTCAATCCATCAACTATGTGATTCACATGAAAATCACAAAGGGGAAGAGCTCAATTGAACTCACTGTAGCTTACATCCCAAATCACATTCAATCACACAAATTATTCATCATAACCACTTGATATCTATGATTTCATGCATTACAACTCATTCTCATCAGTTTCCCTATTTTTCTACCATTTTACATGCATTTTCCACCATTTACATGCCATTTACTCATTACCCAAACAATGGTGAAACAAGGAAGAACAGGGGCAGCGTACCTCTGATGGCGCCCCAACGAACCTTCTCGCACTTCGGTGAGCCTCCTAGCACCTCAACGAAGCCTCTCCCGCCGGTGGACCACACGGAAAGCCACTGCCACCACCTCGGTTGCGCGCCACTCCTTCTCTTTTCCTCTCTCGAACCCCCTCTCCTTGCATGCCACAGCCTCCCTTTATCCTCTTCTCCACCCGCGTCGCATCGGTCATCCATCGCATCGGAAGAGATGGTGAGGCACGGGCTGGCGTCGTTGGTGACATAGGTTGGGGAAGTGAAGGAAGGAGACGGGAATGGTGCAGGCTCCTGAGAGAGAGAGAGAGAAAGAGAAAAGAAAAAGGAAAAGATGGAAAGAATAGAAGAAAAGACAGGTATGTAAACCAAGGCAGCTGTGCATCCTCAAACTGGACTCTACATTGGTCCCAAATCACAAGCAGGTGCATAATAGGCCAACCACGAGCTCACACATCCAAAAAAAATAGATTATCTACTAATAAAACATTTATGCAACGTTACAACTAAATACATAGTTTACAAATAAAAATGGATTATCAGGCACATATGTCACATCCCACCCCCTTAAAAGAATTTCGTCTTCAAAATTCAGCTCTAATAAAACAAGTAGGGATACTGTCTCTGGATCTCCATCTCGCGCTCCTAGGTAGCCTCCTCAGTACCATGGTGTTGCCACTAAACTCACACCAATGGAATCACTTTATTCCTGAGGACATGCTCCTTTCTGTCCAATATCTGAATTGCATTTTTAACCTTAGACAAGTATCTCGCAGCTCCTCTGGCTGCACTGGTTTCACCTGGGACGCATCAGCCAAACACTTCCTCAACATAGATACACGGAAGGTGTTGTGTACACCTACCAACTCTGGAGGCAGATCTAGTCTGTATGCCACCTCACCAATCCTCTTTGTAATCTAGTAGGGTCCGATATACCTTGGGCTCAACTTGCCTCTCTTATTGAGCCACATGACACCCTTGGTTGGTGACACCATCAGGAACATGAAGTCTCCTACCTCGAATTCTAGAGGTCTCTGCCTCCTATCAGCATAGCTCTTCTGTCGACTCTGGGCAAACAACAACCTCTTCCTGATCAGATCCAACTTGCCCTCGTACTGCTATACGATCTCGGGTGCAACCAACTATCTCTCACCCATCTCACTCCAACAAGTGGGTCTCCTACAACGTCTGCCATACAATGCTTCGTACAGTGCCATACCAATACTAGCATGGTAACTGTTATTATATGCAAACTCAATCAGAGGTAAATGGTCCTCCCAACTACCACCAAAGTCTAAGACGCAGGCCCTCAGCATGTCCTTTAGTGTCTGGATGGTCCTCTCTGTCTGGCCATCTGTCTAGGGTTGAAAGGCCGTACTAAAATTCAGCACTGTGCCAAAAGCCTCCTGCGAAGCTCCCCAGAACCACGATGTAAACCTCATGTCTCAGTCAGACACAATAGACACTGGGACACCATGCAATCTCACAATCTCAGCCACATAAAACTCTACCAGTTTTGCAAAAGGATGATTCACCCTTGTTGGCATGAAATGTGCCAATTTTGTAAGGCGATCCACTATCACCAACACAATATCATTCTTTCTACGGGTTCGTGGCAAACCCGTCACGAAATCCATCGACACATTTTCCCATTTCCACATTGGAACGTCCAAAGGCTGCAAAGTCCCACTGGGCTTCTGGTGCTCTATCATCACCATCTAGCAGGTTACACACTTCACCACATACTCAGCAATCTCTCTCTTCATCCTAGGCCACCAGAAGTTCCTTTTCAGATCTTCATACATCTTGCTGCTTCCTAGATGAATAAAGTATCTGGAGTGGTGGGCTTCATCCAACAAACTGTTCTCGATTTCCTCGATTTGACGCACATACAATCTCAATTCATACCTCAACCCAACGTCTACCCCGACTAGAAATTGAGGGGCATTACCAGCTTCCAGCTTCCTCTAGAAGTCTAACACAGAAGAATCATATTGCTAAGCTGTGAAAATCGCCTCGATCATCCTCGGGCGAATAGACAAATTACCTAGCACTTCTCTTGCAGGACCCTAAGACTGCATCCGTGGCCTGCACTCCATTAGTCCCTCTAATAATTTCCTTTCAAGGATCATCAGACTAGCCATGACATGGGTGCGTTTGCTTAGAGCATCTACAACCACATTTGCCTTCCTTGGGTGGTAGGACAAACTGAAATCATAATCCTTAATATACTCCACCCAGTGCCTCTATCTCACGTTCAAATCCTTCTGAGTAAAGATGTACATCAGACTCTTATGGTCTGTGTACAACTCAAACTGCTCACCATATAAATAATGCCTTCCAATCTTCAAGGCGAACACAACAGCTACCATCTCTAAATCATGAGTGGGATGATTCTTCTCATGATCTTTCAACTAGCGCAAGGCATACGCCACCACCCCACCATGTTGCATCAGCACACACCCCAAACCAGTCCCACAGGCATCACTGTAGGCTGTAAAACTGCCACTCCTAGAGGGCAAAGTCAAAACTAGGGCTGATACCAGACGAGCCTTCAACTCATTGAAGCTCTCCTCACACTACCAATCCCGGGCAAAGTGCACTTCCTTCCTGGTCAGTCTGGTCAATGGTGCAGCAATCTTGGAGAAATCCTGAATGAATCTCCTATAATATCCTACCAGGCCGAGAAAACTTCTAATCTTAGTTACTGTCTTCGGTCTGGCCTAACTGCTCACAGCTTCCACTTTGGATGGATCTAACTTGATGCCTTCTCCTGAAATAATTTGACCAAGGAAGGCCACCTCTTCCAGCCAAAACTCGCACTTGGAGAACTTGGCATAGAGCTAATGCTACCTCACCGTCTCCAGTATAATCCTCAAGTGCCACCGGTGGGTCTGAACATCTAGAGAATACACCAGAACATCATCCACAAAAATGACCACAAACTGGTCCAAATAGGGTCTGAACACCCGATTCATCAGGTCCATAACGGCAGCCGAAGCATTCGTCAACTCGAATGGCATAACCAAAAACTCATAGTGTCCATAACAAGTGGGAAAGGCTGTCTTCTACGCATCTGGCTCACTAGTCCTCAACTGATGGTATCCAGATCTCAAATCTATCTTGGAAAACTCTGAGGCTCCCTGCAACTGGTCAAACAAATCATCGATTCTGGATAGTGGATACTTATTCTTGACAGTGATCTGGTTCAACATCCGGTAATCTATACAAAGCCGAAGTGAACCATCATTCTTTTTCACAAACAAAACCAATGCTCCCCAAGGTGAAACACTGGGACGAATGAATCCCTTATCCATCTGTTCTTGCAGTTGATTCCGAAGCTCCCTTAACTCAGCAGGTGCCATCCTATACGGAGCTTTGGAAATAGGACCTGATCCTGGCACCAAATCAATCACAAACTCCACTTCCCTGTGTGGCGGCATTCCAGGCAATTCCTTTGGAAAAACATTGGGATATTCCCTCACCACCGGTAAGTCCTAAATCCTGACCACAAGCGAAGTAGAGACTATCTCACAGACCAGATAGCCCACACTGTCTCTCCTCAGATGATGATAGGGCTTGAGAGCAGAAATCACTTTCCTAGGCTCCCCCGATCTGGTGCCCTGTACCATAGACCAGCCTTGGCCTGGACACTATGCCAAAACTCTCCTTTTGGCGCAATCTATCATGGCTAAATGCTGTGCCAGCCAATCCATTCCCAGGATAACATCATAATCCTGCATGTCCATCAGGATCAAGTTGGCCTGAATGTTCCTATCCCCCAATTGAATATCAACCAGTCTTAAATATCTCCACGCTAGACTATGCTCTCCCAATGAAGTGACCACATCTACGTGGAATGCCAACATGGCTAGCCTAGTCCCGATTTCAGAAGCAAATGACTCGGAGACAAAAGAAAATGAACTCCCAGAGTCAAACAAGACTCAGGCCATTTGATCAGCTACAAGAAAAGATCCTATAATCAACACACCATAACCATAATCATAATAAGAAATAGTGTCAATTACACATAGGATTTATTATTACAGGACAGGATTAAACTCATATAGCCGTACTAGTTCTCACCTTCTACCACATCTCCAGATGGACCAGCATTTGGGGCAACAATGGAGAACACTCTACCCTTGGTAGGCTGACGTGGTGCATCTCCTACTGGCTTCGGCTGACTGGGAAAGTCCATCTGGTAATGTCCGGACTTCTCACAGTTGTAGCAAACTACACTGTCTAAATTCCTCTGTGTATGCCAACACTATGCCGCTACATGCCCCTTCTTGCCACAGACATGGCATGGTCCCATATGTGGGCCACTGCTAGATCCTGTGTGGCTGAAACCCATACTCTCTTCTCTACCAGACGTAGGTCGTTGCCTCTGCTTCTTCCCAGAGCTGCTGGAACTCCCAGAACTTGGCGCTCCTATCACTAACGGTCGAGAAACGGAGGGTCAAGATATAGAAAGTCGGGAGACGGACTTTCTCTCTTTTTCCTTCTTGGGATACTCCTCCTGAAAAAGCCTACGATCATCGTCGTAGCGGGTTGCATGCTCAACAACATCTGCTAAGCTCTAGCATCTGAAGCAAATAACTCTGGATCTCAGCACAGGGTTCAGTCCTTCCACAAACCTCTTGGCTCTTTTCTTCTCAAGAATTACAGGCTGAGAGAATTGCTCTAGCTGAAGGAAGGACGACTAATACTCAACCTTAGACAGGCTACCCCTACTTCAGGTTCCTGAACTCTCTATCCAACTTATCCCTCTCATGCTTAGGGAAAAACCTCTCATATAATACTTCTTGGAACTCATCCCAAGAGATCATCAGTAGGCCTGCATTTGGAAACTTGGCGTGACGCACTGTCCTCCACCATTACACTGCAGCACCCATGAGCTGGAATGCCGCGATCCGGACCCACTTCTCTGCTGGACACTCGATCCCCTCTTGGATCTTCTCCACATCCAGGAACCAAACCTCACACTTTTCTGGTGTGTCGTGCACTTCAAAAGTCGGCGCACTAAGTTGGCGGAACTGCTTGATCCACGGGTCTCCCATTGCCTCATCCATGCTACTGCTGCCAAATGACTGGGCAAAACCCCACATCATCTCGCCAAATTCTCATCTCATCCCCCTCCATGCACTACCCTCTCCTATCTCAGAGTCAGGTACTGGGGTCTTGCCATGACTACAGCCTCAGCGAGACATCTTCTAGCCAACACCACAAAACACAACAACCAAAAATTCAGGTGCACGACTCTCTAATGTGCAGTCCTAGGGAGCCACTAGACAGGACATCACCAAGCTAGTGCACTAGGTGTAACCTTAGCTCTGATAGCACTCTGTAACGGCCCGATCTCGGGCACGCTACTAAATCACAATATCATAAGCAAAATTATACTAATTATAGAAACATTATATAACTGTAACTAAGGCTCACCTTCAGGATCATAGTGTACCGCTAAAAGCTCTGACTCATGCACCAGAACTCGACTGCACCAAACTGCACCTGAAAACCAAAAAAGCACGCATGAGTGACAACTAAGTCACCCAGTATGTGCCCCAAACACACAAAACCATAGAAATCTATGGAAAACTACATAACTCAGCTTGTTTTTTTTTTTTTTCAAAGCTTGGTTTCCACATGAAAATCCTCATTTTCTTTATAATATCATTCCCTTTTCTACTGTTTGAAATCACTTGGGAATTTAATTGCAATACATACTCTTTTCAAAAGCCATGTTTCTTTTCTTTTCAAAATGTTTGGAAATTTATTCCAAAACCACATTCTCCTTCAGAAACACACCTTTGCATTGTCTTTTAAAACCTTTAGAATTCATTTTCCAAAACATGCCCTTTTTCAATACTTGGGATTTCTGACCAGATCCAGCCTAAAACACAATGCCTCTCGGACTCAAAACAAAATCATAAACACTGGCTATTAACTGGTTAAAACATCATCATTATTTCATCTCAGGATTTTATTATCTCATGCCTAAAACCACACAAAATCATCCTTTTTATTCATTTATGGGATCAAAACCCATAACCATGTCCAAATCTCTTTATTGTGTTCCACATTCCTCCAAGTCATTTCATGGGGAAAAATATCATTAAGATATGCAAAATGTCCATTTAAAACATTTCCTTTCCATTTTATAATCACATTGCATAATTCAGAGCTAGGGCAAAATTGGCAGACTGAATTTCCATTTCGGTATACCAAAAATCCATGGTTCGATACACTGAATATTTTCGGTATACCGAAATCCCCTGATTTGGTCGACCGAATGATTTTGGTCTGTCGAAACCAGGTATTCTAGCTTAATCTGACAGAGATTTGGTATGCCAAATTCAATTCAGCATGCCGAATCGCCCGAAACCAAGGCACCTCCCTTGTTCCGGATGGTGGAAATCACCCAAAGTCGGAGTCTCAATCGGACCCCCCAAACACACATCATAAAATACGAGTAAATCATGGGATGTAGACCCTTGCGTCCACTTCAAAACCCATCAATCCATTTCTCAATCCATCAACTATGTGATTCATAAGAAAATCACAAAGGGGAAGAGCTCAGTTGAACTCACTGTAGCTTACATCCCAAATCACATTCAATCCCACAAATTCTTCATCCTAACCACTTGATATCTATGTTTTCATGCATTACAACTGATTCTCATCATTTTCCCTAAATCTCTACCATTTTACATGCAATTTTTGCCATTTACACATTACCCAAACAACGGCGAAACAAGGAAGAACAGGGGTCGCGTACCTCTGATGGCGGCCCAGCGAACCTTCCCGCACTCCGGCGAGCCTCCTCGCGCCCTGGAGAAGACTCTCCAGCTAGCAGACCACATGGACAGCCACCGCCTCCTCCTCGGTTGCACACCACTTCTCCTTCTCTTTTCCTCTCTCGGTTGCCCTCTCCTCTCCTCGCATGCCACAACCTCCCTTTATCCTCTTCTCCACCCGCGTCGCGCCGGTCGTCCATCGCGTTGGATGAGACGACAAGGCAAGGGCTGGCGTTGTTGGTGACACAGGTCGAGGAAGGGATGGAAGTAGATGGGAATGGTGCGGGCTCATGAGAGAGAAAGGGAAAGAGTAAAGAAAATGGGAAAGAAGGAAAGAAAAGAAGAAAAGATAGGCACACAAACTGAGGCGACTGTGCATCCTCTAATTGGACTCTACATTGGTCCCAAATCACGAGTAGGTGCACAGTAGGCCAACCACATGCTCACACATCCAAAAACAACAGATTATCCATTAATAAACCATTTATGCAACATTACAATTAATTACATGGTTTACAAATAAAAATGGATAATCAGGCCCAGATGTCACAAGGGGAGACCTCAGGATTTGTTTGAATCAATCAAGGAAGATAGGGGGAGACCTAGGAGAGCATTTCGGACATAAATGGAGGTCTGCAGAGGGCATACCAGGTCTGGCCGTGGAGTTGATGGTCGGAGCACACCGGAGAGGACTGAAAACTACAATTTCTCTCCTCCACGAGCTTCCTCCTTGCTCTAGGATCACTCTGGTAGCTTTGATTGGGAGAAAAAGCATTGGGAAGCTCTTCCCTCAATTTTCCAAAACTCCCCTTTTCACTTGTAAATGGGGCTATTTATAGGCTTCCAAATGGCTCGGTTGGTTGTTATGGTTAGAGTGGAGAAGTGGGAGGTGGTTAAGGTGGTTGGAGTGAAGTGGGAAGTGGTTAAGGTAGTTATGAAGAGGTGAGAAATGGTTTAGGTGGTTGGAGTGAAGTTGGAAGTAGTTAAGTATATTGGAGAGAAGTGGGAAGTAGTTATGTTGGTTGGAGTTTGACTTATGGCTTATGGTTTGACTTACGGTTTAGGGTTTGACCTAGGTTTAGGGTTTGGATTAGGGTTTTGAATTTAATTTAAGTCTTACCCTAGGGTTTAACGTTTGGATTAGGGTTTAAACTAAGTTTTAGGGTTTATTTAGGGTTTTATGGTTTTTCTATGGTTTTATGATTTGGTTTTGTATTTTAGGTCTTTTAGGGTTTTATGATTTTGTTTTGCAATTTAGGGTTTTTCAGAGATTTTATGATTTGGTTTTGTATTTTAGGGTTTTTACGGTTATCCTAGGGTTTTATGATTTTTTTTATGTATTTTGGGGTTTTTCTAGGGTTTTTTATTGTTTTCCTAGGGTTTCTAGGGTTTTGTTTTGGTTTTTAGAGTTTTATTTGGTTTTTTAGGGTTTTTTAGAGTCTTGTTAGGGTTTGGTCCATTTGCAAGCATATTTGGAATAGAGACTGATGCTTTGGATTGACATAGACCCCCCAACCCTTCTTAGATGGAAGAAAGATCTGGAGGAGGAGAACATTGCACAGAGTTGACGAAGGTGCCCTGCTCGAAGCTGCAAGGAAGAGTTTGTTAATGGCAAACAGCTATTAGTCGGTGAATGCACCAGAATTCCTATCCTGTCTCGCTGAATGCCACAGTCGAAGTCAACATCAGAAAACCAATACAAATGACAAATGCTGAGAAGTTGACGACCAATCAGCTCCTAGAAGACATGACTAGTTATCACACTTGTCGAGAAAAGAACCAGACAAGACTCACGGTGCTTATCGACCAAGAATTGATTGGTCATGGAGGTCATATGGGAAGTTCAGGCAACAAGCCCAAGTGGAGGGAAGGAACAAGGAGAATGGGGAAATCCATCAAGCATCACAAGGATTGCCTGGATAGTTTGGGATACCAGCCCAAAGGAAGGAGGAAAACAATTTGCTTTGATTCTGTCCATTTGGAGTGGAACTCAAAACAACAAGGGGGACATCGAGGTTTGTTCGGATGGATCGAACCATGGATGGGAGCATCTAGACTCCGACTGATAGTCAAGAAAGATGAAAAGGGGAGGCCTTGAATCTGTCTGTCTGAATTGGAATTTGAAGGCGAGAAGTGGCACCGATGTTCGTCCAAATGGATCAAAAAAGGGATGGGAACATCTAGACACCATTCGGTAATCTAGAAAGATAAAACGGGAGGCCTTGAATCCATCCATCCAGATAGGAATTCCAAGGCGAGAAGTGGCACCGAGGTTCGTCCGAATTGATCGAACCAGGGATGGGAACATCTAGACTCCGTCCAGTAGTCTAGAAAGATGAAAAATGGGAGGCCTTGAATCCGTCCGTCCAAATAGAAATTCAAAGGCGAGAAGTGGCACCAAGGTTCGTCCGAACGGATCAAACTAGGGATGGGAACATCTAGACCCCATCTGGTAGTCTAGAAAGATGAAAAGTGGAAGCCTTAAATCCATCTATCCGGATAGGAATTCGAAGGCGAAAAGTGGCACTGAGGTTCGTCCGAACGGATAAAACTAGAGATGGGAACATCTAGACCCCATTCGGTACTCTAGAAAGATGAAAAAGGGAGGCCATGAATCCGTCCGTCCGAATAGGAATTCGAAGGCGAGAAGTGGCACCGAGGATCGTCCGAATGGATCGAACCAAGGATGGGACCATCTAGACCCCGTCTGGTAGTTTAGAAAGAAGAAAAGGGAGGCCTTGAATCCGTCCGTCGGGATAGGAATTCAAAGGCAAGAAATGGCACTGAGGTTTGTTCAAATGGATCGAACAGGGGATGGAAACATCTAGACTCCGTTCAATAGTCTAGAAAGATGAAAAAGGGAGGCTGTGAATTCGTCCGTCTGGATAGGAATTCAAAAGCGAGAAGTGGCACCAAGGTTTGTCTGAACGGATCGAACCAGGAGTGGGAACATCGAGAACTAGTCATGTAGTCCAAAAAGAAGAAAAGGGAGGCCTTAAATCTGTTTATTCGGATAGGAATTCAAAGGCAAGAAGAGGCACCAAGGTTCGTCTGAATGGATGCAACCAGGGATGGGAACACATAGACTCCGTTTGGTAGTCTAGAAATATGAAAAAGGGAGGCCTTGAATCCATCCGTCTAGATAGGAATTCGAAGGTGAGAAGTGGCACAGAGGATCGCCCGAACGGATCGAACCAGGGATGCCTAATATGGAAGTCTTGTAGGAAATCCTCAACCTTTTTAGCTGTGAAATTTGTGCCATTATCAGAAATGATGAAATGTGGGACCTTGTACTGGATAATGATGTTGTTCCTGATGAACTTTTCCGTCACGGAGGCAGTCACTGTCTTGTAAGAAGCTGCCTCCACCCACTTTGTAAAATAATCAATTGCTACTAAGATGTACTGATGTCCATTGGAAGCTGCTAGGTGGATAGCTCCGATGACGTCTATTCCCCATATTGAGAAAGGCCAACGTGACGACATGCTGTGAAGCTGCTGCGGTGGTGCATGAATGAAGTTGCCATGGACTTGACAGTTATGACATCTTCGAACAAACTGGCAGTAGTCTGTCTCCATGGTTGACTAAAAATAACCTTGTAACATTATTTTCTTGGCCAATAATACTCCATTCATGTGAGGCCCACATGTCCCAGTATGCACATGCAACATTAGTATATCGGCCTCCTTTTTATCAAGACAGCGTAGAAGCATGTAATTGTAAGACCTCCTATACAAGTGACCTACTCCCATTGTTTTTCTATCTTCCGCTGATGCATCTAAATGGTGACTCCCAGTTTACAGGTAAGCTCTGATGTCATGATACCATGGGAGCTCTACTGTGGAATCTGCTTCTTCTATGCTCATGCAGTGTGTCGGTAATCAATACACATTCGGACCTGACCATCTTTCTTAGGTACTAAAACCACATTCGCTAACTGTAGACACCCCAATTTTTAGCTCATTTGGTAGCAGGCTCCTCCGGTTGATGCTCTAGTCGCAACAACCAAAATCCTAGCCCACACAGGTCCCAATCGGACCCACACTAGCACACTTGACCCAGTAAAACACAAAAACCCATTAAAATCCACTAGGAAAAAAATAAAACACTTAATCCAACTTAAAATCCACTGAAAAACAAATAAAACACTTAATCCAGCTAAAATCCAACAAAAATCCCACAAAACCCTAATAAAAACCCTAATCAAACAAAATCTAATCAAATCCAATTAAAAATCAAACAAAAACCCTAACTTAAATCAAATCCAATCAAATCCACCTAAAAATTCAACAAAAACCCTAATCAAACAAAGTCCAATCAAATCCACTAAAAAATTCAACAAAAACCCTAATCCAACTAAAACCCACTTAAATCAACATAAAATTCACTAAAACCCTAATTAATCAAATTTTTAAACACTAATCAAGTTAAAAGAAATTACAATCCATTAAATAAGACAAAAACCCTAATTCAAGCTTAATTCAAATTAAATCACTTAAAACCACAAATAAATAAGTAAAAACCCTAATTAAAGTGAAAATCCATTGAAAAACTTAATTAATAAAAATTCAAAACCTTAATTAATCCAAAAACCATAATTAAACCCAAAAAACCAAAATAAACACAAAAATCGCAATTCATAAATAAATAAACCCTAATTAATCCAACAATCCATAAATAAAACCTAATTAACCCGAAATCTCTAAATAAACCCTAATTAAAACTCAAAACCCTAATTTCAAATTAATTAAATAAAACCCTAAAATCCAAAATTAATAATCACATTTAACTCACAAAATTCTGATTAAAAACCTAAAATCCCTAAAAATTTCCAAAATAATTAATTAAAAATCAACTAATTAAACCTTAATTACAAAACTAATTAAAATCATAAAAACATAAACAAAACGTCTAAAATAAAATTCAAAACCCTAATTAAAAGCTTAAAAACAAAACTCTAAAAAATCCTTAAAAATTCATAAAAAAATCAAATATAAACCAATTAAAACCTTAATTAAACCTTAAATCACAAAATTAAGAAATTAAAT
>JAMKQA010005126.1:0-23543 GCA_024699735.1 Posidonia australis | reverse complement strand
TACAAATAATGAATTAGATAATTATTTAGAATCCCTAATTGCTTTTAGTGATTTAGAAATAGATAACTTAGATATATTAAAGTGGTGGTCTACTACAGCTATTAGGTTTCCTATAGTATCAAAAATGGCAAAAGATTTACTAACGATTCTAGTGTCAACTGTGGCATCGGGATCTGCAGGAAAAAGAGTATTAAATGATAAAAGATGTAGATTATCAGAGAAGTCTGTAGAAGTCTCCATCTACTTAAAAGATTGGTACGATGCGGTTGATCGTCTTTAGGGATTGAGCTTGAAGTCTAAATCAGAAGAAGACGATGGTGCAACATAAACTTCAACAAGCAGAACAGACTCCCCAAATGAATAATTCTTGATGTAAAATTTTAAAATAAAAAATGCAAAAAAATAATGTAAATATCTTTTGTATTTTTTTATGTAAAAAAATGATGTATTTCAAATATTGTTTTATTAATAAAAATAATAATTTTTAAAATTCATTTTTGGACCCAAAACTATTCCGAGGCCCGTTGGTGTGGTTTTTTGTTTTAGGCTTGGGCCTCGTGTGCTTGCTTCTGATTGCGTGTCCTTATGCATGATTGGCACTATGCATTGTGGCACTGTGCATGTGGACCCGGGCGTGGGTCCATGTGGGCCTGTGTTGTGGGCCAATTGTTGTGGCTGGTGGTTGAGCGGTGGTCGATGAGCTCATGCGGGATGTGATTAGGCCAGACGTGCAATTGTGCATGCCTTTAGCTACCGTATTGGCATGGCTTTATAAGCTCATGCGCGCTGATGCACGACCAATGCACCTTACCTCTCCTCCATCCCTGCACATTCTCCCTCCATTTTGATCATGCCACCTCTCTTCCTCTCCCTCCCCCTCCACACACCCCCTCCTTCCTGTCTCCCTCTCACTCTCCCTCCCTTGTTTCCTCTCCTCTCCCCTGTCTTTTCCCTTGCTTCTTCCCTCTCCTCTGTTCGGTGTGCTTGTGAGTTGGCAGAGGTGTATGGTGGCTCGTGGCGGCGTGTGGAGCTCATGTGGTGTGCCCCTGTAGTCGCGTGAGCCTCAGTGAGGGTCGTGGTCACGAAAGTCGGCTGGAGGATCGTCGGAGCATTTTTCTTAGGTACACACATCCAACCCATGAAATTGGTAGAAATTGATAGGATTGCATGAATTCTAGATAAATTTGCATTCCTAAAATTTATTGTGATTTTATGAGTATTTATTGAGGTATTTATGGGTGTTTAATGCGGTGGTTGTGTTTTGGGTAGTTTTGACCCTCTTGCCTTTGCGAATTTATATCTTGATGCATGGTGAATGGACTTTGGTTTTGTTTGTTTGGTTTTGGAGTAGACTCAATGGTCTACATCTTATGTTTTATGCAAGATTTTTGTTGTTTGTTTGGGGGGTCCAATCAGAGGTCCCACTTTGGGTGATTTTCAAATGTGTAGGTTGGGCCATTTTCTATCTTTCGTAGAAAGCGGCATACCAAATGATTTTGGTATGCCGTTTTTCTATCAGTTTTGGTCGTCATGTCGACATTTGGTCATCTGATTTTGGATGGTCGACCGAATCAATGGATTTTGGTCGATTGAACCATCTTCAGTAAACCGATTTTGTAGAGTGTTGGCCATTTCCTTGATTCGATCGACCGATCCAAATCAGTCTACCAAACTAGGGATTTTTGGCATACCGAACCTGTTTTTTGGATGCCGCATTAGGACCCAAATATGTTTATTAAATTTGATTTTGAGGGGCATTGCAGATTAGTTTGTATTGTTCCATTGAGATGGGATTGTGGGCCATTAGTGGTAGTCCCTTGGGACACCTAATGTGCCATTTTGTCGAAGTTTTGCAAGGATTTCCAAAGATATAAAATGGTTTTGAAAATGATTTCAAAAGAGATGGTTGGCCCATTTTGGAAAATGGTTTCCCTAGTTTTCTGTGTGTGGGCCGAGATAGTGTGGGATCGTGTCGTCGGGACTAGGGAATGTAACGACGACATTCTCGGGTGGTCAGGTGCAACTCCCTGGTGGAGGTCGGGGGCTGAGATACCTGAGGCTGAGGGGCGTCGGGTCCTAGAGGTATGAGACTCCATGACTGTCGTCTCAAGGCTAGAGTTGTGGTCCATGGGTTGAGGTGTCTTGTGGCATGACGCGGAGATATGATACTCCTACTGTCGCTATGGGCACTGAGGCTCGAGTGTCATCAGGTGCAAAGGTATGACACTCCATCCTGAGCACCGTGTGTGGAGGATGCCGTGAGGAGGCGTACCCTGTGGTGGCCAGTGCGGGTGGGACACGTGCGTCATAGCTGGTAGCGTCCTAAGAGATAGGACAGTCTTCCCATGAAGGGGTTGTCTTTGTGAGGGTTCTCTAGGTGGAAGAATCACAGGACAGTGGTTGGCTCCTGCACAGGGTGGCACACCATGGTAGTGCAGAACGCCGTGGTCGCTCTTCAGTGGACTACGTGTAGCCAAAGTTTGGTTACCTGGTGCCGGGCTTCATGATTCACTATGTGTGGTTTTGGCCATTGAGGGCCTTTGCTTGTTGATTTGGGCTGGTAGAGCCCTGGTTATGGTTTTGGCCATAGTGGGCCTAGTTTGTCAGGTTTTAGAGAAATTGGTTTGCGAAATGAATTTAAAAGGAAATTAATTATAGTTTTGTTTTCCCTTGTTATTAGTGAGGTGTGTGCTGGGTGACTTCTGTCACTCATGCATTTTCCTCATGTTTTGGGTTGCAGGTGTAGGCACATAGAAGGTTTAGCATAATGCATATAGATCGGAGTCTTGTAGCCACACACACAGGTTCGTGGTAGTTTAATATCTTCTATTTAACTTTAATTTTCCTGTAATTTAATTTGTTTGAATTGTTATGGTTAATTCAGAGTGTGACACTTATAGGTCAGCTCTGTTAACTGACTGGTGCATCTCGGTAGCGTTGATTAGTGGCGCATATTCCTAGTGCACATAATCGACGTGAATTGTTGGCGAGTCTTATAGTTTACACACCAGACCTTGAGTCGAACACCTCTAGCATTCTGATCTAGTTTTCCACATGTCCACCTTTATTTTCTTACACATTTGCATGTTTATGTCTGCATTGCATGATTTTCCTTTGTACATTTTATATCTCGCCCAAGGGCATACATTAGTTTGGCATCTCAATGCCTACATTGATTACATTGAATTGAATTTGACTCTTACACAACATTTTGTGATTTTACTTTCTTTTTGTGATTTTGTTTTGCATTGGTATTTCACATCGCCCAAGAGCATACATTAAATGGCATTCAAATGCTTACATTTGTCACATTGTGGCTTTGCTTTTTTAACAATTTTCATGAACATTTATAGTTTTCACACATTTACTTGCCTTGCATGATTTTCACCAAATTTTTGATCTCATACATCACTTACATTAGCATAACATATGACATCCATCCTAGGTCAAAAATATGGTGCCTAGCACCTTCGCCATGCGTAACAGGAGTCTTTACCCTTTCTTTGGCCTGCCATGACCAATGTGTTGCATCCATTAGGTACGGAGCATGCATACATTCATTTGCATCCATTTATATTCATTTACATTGTTTTCTCGTATATTTTATGCATCCATTTTTCCATGCCATTCTGGTTTTAAAAAGATTAGGGGGAGACTCCATTTCCCTTCCTTATGCATTTCTTTTACTTTTCTTTGGTGATTTCGAGTTGAGTGTCCACTGTCAGATTTACCATCTTTGCCATAACCTTATCGGGATTCTTCATGGGCTTATATATGCGAAGAGTCAGGTGGTCTTGTTGGCATGGTCGTAGCGGTTTAACAAGAGGAGTGTAGTCACTTTCGACACAGTGAGGTTATTTTTGCCCCAGTTGCAGTCATTATTGAGTTGGTGCAACGTGATGCACTGGCTTGATTGTGGAGGGTGTGTGCGGAGTGTGTGAAGAGCTAGATGCAATTGCAAATAGACTCGGGTTGGGATGACTCACTAACTTGGCACACTCTATAAAAGGTTTGATGTACACGATGGTTGCCTTCATGGAGTAGTTAGTGTCAAAGTTGTTACTATTGCTGAAGCCGCTTGACATGTTGGCGTACCTAGCAAATGCAGTGCGCCTAGGGAAGTACCCACCTCGTAGTGAGTTTTCCATGCGAGCATCAACCCAAATCAGAGATGCAAAGGATGTGATGGGCTAAATGCTATGTAAAGCCCTAGTCGCTGATTTTGGTTCCTTGATGATGATCTCGATAGACTCCTCATTATAGAGCCTATCCTTGACTTGGAAGGTTAGTGCATGCCAATGGCCAACGTACACCCCAAATGGCGCATGGAGCTTCTACCGAGCTACAACAAGATCCTCACGCTTAGGAATCAAGTAAAGGTTGAAGGAATATCGCTCCAGGAATGCCTGGATAAGGTCATTCCAAGTCTTGATAGTGGCCATGTCGAGGGTTGTTTACCACTTGAGTGCTGACCTTGTCAGACTCGTCTGGAATAGGTGGATCAAAAGCCTCTCATCGCCTTTAAGCTATTTAAGGTCTCCACAGAATGCCTTAAAATGCGATATTGGATAGCCTCTACTATTGGACTTCTCAAATTCTGGGAAGTGGAAATTCAAAGGAAGTGACACCGCTAAAAAGTAATAGAGGTCTCGGAATTGGTAGGTTGGTAGTCCCTACAAAGCACTTGTCGAAGTGTTGTTTCCAGATTGCTAATCTCGATAAGGAAGACATTTGAGGTCACTATTGTCGAGGATTTTGCAGCTATGGCAGGTGCCACATATGTTGTACGGGTTGTGCATGTGCACTCCTCTAGATGCACCCTAGTGTCAAAGCGTGAGGGCCAACATACTTGTGCAAGGATGTAAAGTGCAATGGTGCAATGTATGTAGGGGCTTGTATTTGATGCAAAGATGGATAAATAGCATGTTGTGTAGTGTGTGGTGCAGGGTGTGGGAGCAACATTTGTTGTACTGGCATAGCACCGGGTAACAAGCTCGAGGGGTGCTGTGCTCCTGCAAAATCGAAGGGTTGGCCACTAGGTGATGAAGGTGCATGTTGTGTGAATGTAGGAGGCAAGGAAGGTGCCCACATTGCCAGAGCTATGAGGAGCTAAGGCAATGGTAATGGCAGAAGTGTAGTGAAGTGAGCCTACAGAGCTAAGGTGGGGCATGCCAAAACCACAGGAGTCAGAGGAAAAGGGATTGAAGCAAGATGAGAGAAAGAGCTATGCCCCAACACTTTCGAGTAAGAGTCATCAGATGATGCGCTTCCATGGTAGAGAACCCACCGACAAATGATCCAGAAGACAAGGGTACAGAATCCAAAGTGGGCACGAGAGTAGAAGAGGTAACAAAGAGAGACCCTACAAGAGGGGCAACCACAGCAGATTGGAATCTTGAAATAAGAAGGCCCTAGGAAGGGATGACAGGTGGCACCTCTAGAGCCCGAGGAGTGGTCACCGAAGCATATTTAATGATAGGCTCTTGGCTGGCTATGGTTTGCCATTGTCTCAAAGCAAGAGGGACAAAATTCTCATGCACTTGAGAGTGGTGTGCACAGGGGGAGGAAGGAGCAATAAAAGGAGATGGAGGGACCAAAGTCGAGACCCCCTCTGGAGTAGTAGGATGAGGCTCGTTGGTTTTTTGGGCCAGGGTAGATCTTTAGTGGGTATAGTTAGGGTTGTGACAAAAAGCAGACGCACAAGCTCTAAGATGAGCTATTGTCGAAAGTAACAAATAGCTCAAGAAATAAGAAGGAGAAAGGCTATGGGAGGTAGCCCACGATAGAGACATTGGAGAACCTGGCTAAGGACCTCACACAAGCTTCCTATGAAAATAGGCAAGAACAATAGGTGTTAGAACCTAAGACAAGGACGCAATGCAAGTAACTAGGGTGGCATGAGTGGCACACAATGCAGATGAATGCCCTAGAATGTGCACTCTTACTATGCATGTCTCGATGGGCTATCCACTCTGGACTCAGTCATGGGTATTATTTTTGACACAAGCTAGAAAGTAAGGTTCTTCTTCTAAATCCTAGACAAAAGCTTAGGCGATGGACGTGTGGTATGTTAGGAGCCTCAACTCTTGCAGTAGCAGTGAGTTGTACCCTCTACTAACATCGACGTGACCCTAGACAAGGAGGAGAGACTGACAACACTTCCCACACCAATAGCCGTAGAACAAGAAACTAGAACTGCCTTTCTCGGATTGTGGGTGGACATAGGATAGGAGAAGATGCATGCTTCTAGAATGCTTGTTCTTGTGATATGCTTGGTGCGTTTTACTTGCGTGTTTTATTAAGCTAGATAGGGGAGAGAGCGTGTTGAAGTCTCTATTTTTGCCTAAGCATTTCTTTTATTCTTTGTGGGTTTTATATTAAGCCAATAAGGAGAAGCAAACATGTCTCTACTTTCCGTTGGATGGCAAGTGCAAAAGGGGAAGAAAACACCAAAATATGGTAAGCAAGCATCAACCATCAAGCAGAAGGCATGTCCATGATGGTGAAAAGAGAAAACATCCATCACATCAAAAGAGGGGTAACATGGCATGTGTGGGTGTAGTGGCATAGCGATTGTGTAAAGGAAAACACTGAGCAAGTAAAAAGCATATACAAGCAAGCATGTATTGATAAGCAAAAGCTAGAGTCGTGTATCCCTAGTAGAGTCACCATTTCCTGTGACCATGTCGACGACTGAGTTTCGTGTGAGGCATGGAGAGCCAAACACACAAACCGATAAGGTCATGGCGAAGATGGTGAATCCAAGGAAGGAAACTCAACTCAAAAACATCAAAATGTGAAAGCAAAGTAAAAGGATGGATAAGGAAAGAACAGGAGCTACCACTTAGTCTTTTGGGAATCGGAAGATGAGAAAAATGCAATAAATGTGATGCAAATGCAAATTAAATACTCCATGCCAAATGGATGCGAGACATAGGTCATTGCATGCCAAACAAAGGGCGAGGATTCCTGTTACACATGGAGAAGGTTTTAGGCACCCTCATACTCCCAATGAATCAATCTTTCTTAGCTCAATCGTTCACATATGTGGAAAATGCAAATGTATGCTTGCTTAGTGATTAATGCCTAATGATGGATGAATGCTTCATGTCATGATAAAATTCAAGAAGGAGGTATCAAGTGTAATAAGTGCTCAATCTATCACTAATCTAGGTTTGCCAAAACATGAGAGTTACTCGAAAGACAAGGCTGCGAGGCATCTTTGCAGTGCTTAGATGTGCATCAGAATGTTGCTTCATACAATGGACTTTCATTGCTTCCCCGGAGGAATTAAGGCTATGTAATCATGCATCAAGCTTTTGGGAACCATGATGGAATGCCAACGAAGCAATGCAAGTATTTAAACAGCATTCAAAATGCACGAGACTCTCTCCCCACTTCCCAATTGTATTGCCAGACCACTTAGTCTCCTCCAACCATTGACGAGGTTGGGAGGTTGTGCTTATCCTTTGGAGCACTTGGGAAGGTGAAGAAAGAGAAGGAGGAATGCGAAGAATGCAGAATTGTGAAATGGGAATGCAATGTAGATGAGGATGCAAGCAATGCAGCCCCCTCTACCATATTCACTGAGATTCATTGGAATTCAGGGGCTTCGCTAGCCATGGAGGTAGTCGTGAGCACTAGAGAACTTCCCGAGCAAGTCAGTGAAGAGAGGTGAAGAGAGAGGCATCAAGAAGGGTCACCATTGTGCTCACAGGCCATCAACCTAACACAGGAAGAGAGAACCCATCGCTAGTGGTTGGGATGCTATGCATGAATGACAGAGAGAAACTTAGAGAATTCAGATGAAAAAGATTGGCAATGGAACATCAGTGAAGCAGTGTAGAGCAAGTGAGAAAACCCAAGGATGCATGATAGGGAAGAAGCTTACCTATGAACGTGGGTGGGTTGTCGTTCTAGCATGACTCACGATGAATTTATCCAGGCTAGTGGTGCTCAGTGGTGACAAAGGCAGATGTGGGAAGGTTGTAGTAGTGCTAGGGTGCTTGCAGGTGCTCTGATGTATGGGATGGAGGCTGTGCAGTTGCTTGGGTTACAATGCAGTGGTTGGGATGTAAGGAAGGTAATGTAGTGGTTGTAGATGGTGGTAGACGCAATGGTTATTGACAGAGGAGGTTGTTATGTGGCTCCTCGTTGGTTGAATATGACTGGGAACTGATAGGGATGGCTTCTCACAAGTATGGATGGTTTTGCAGGGTGGAGTGGGTGGTGCAAAGGTTTGGAGAGGGTGTAGGCATGCTAGGGTGGCTGGAGATGGTTGTGGTTGTGATGGTCAATGACAGAGGAGGCTATGAGTTGGCTCCTCATTGGCTGGGGATGGCTAGTAACTGGCAGCCTCATCAATAAGAAGGTGGAGGAGTATATACAGGGTGGACATTGCATGGTAGTCATTGGTTTGAATCTATATTAGGAATAAATGGTTTAGATTAAAGTAAAGGGATTGGATTTGCTTTAGGATTAGGGAGAGGAGTATGATGGTTCATAAAAGACAAGGAACACACTCAGATCCATGCAAGCCAATAGGAGGAGAATGATTGCTTGTCTAAGTGTGAAAAGAGCAATAAATCCTTCTATAGTCCAACTACTGATTCAGGGCATCCATAGTAGTCAAATGCAGTACTAGCTTACGAGGGAAACCCATTGGTGATACCCACGGTAGACCTACTACATGGCCTGTTACTTGGATTTTGGGCTGCTCCATCAACATTTGGGCCATGCAAGGGTTTTGGATTTGTGCTATGGTATAGGCTTAGGGTTAATGTAGGGTTTTGGGCTGGTTTGGAGTTGTGGAATGGGTTTTGGGTGTTGGGGAGCACTTCATCACCCCTGGAGCAAGTTCGATAACAAGTGGTTACCAAATTGGGGTGTCTCTAGCTAGTCTAATAGTAATGGATATGCAAGAGTACGACGTTATACTAGGCATTGATTGGTCGACGTGGCTTTGACAATGATTGACTATACTAAGAAGAGAGTGCAATTAGAATGTCCATGCAAGCTTATTTCTCTATTCAAGGAGTGAGACTAGGGGAGCCTAAGTAGGTGATTTTTGTGATAAAAGGCTACCGCTTGCTAGCAAAAGGCTGTGTAGGGTACTTTGCCAGTGTGGTTGTTTCCTCCTCTCTAACTTTAAGGGTACAAGATATTCCAGCTGTCTATGGATACCTTGATGTTTTTCTAAAGGAGTTACCTAGGGTACCACCACTGTGACCATGCTAGAACTGAAACTCCTCATGCGATGAAAGGCACAAGATGAAATCGAAAAGGTCATGACAAAGATGGTGAATCTGAGGAAAAATATTAAACTTGAAAACACCAATGAAAAGCAAAGATAAGGAAAGGAAACTAGAGTCGCCACCTAATCTTTTAATAGAAAGACAAGGAAAACCAAATGCATAAAAATGTGAGAAAAATGATGTAAATGAGTGCAAACGGATGCAAATGAATGTGTGCACGCTCCATGCCAAATGGATGCAGCACATTGGTCATGGTAGGCTAGTGAAAGGGTAAAGACTCTTGTTACATATAGGGAAGGTGTTAGGCATCCTCATACGCCTGACGAGTCGGTCTTTCTAGGTTAATCACTCGCTTGTGTTACCAATGACCATGTATGCTTTCTAGTATAGAATGAATGAATGCTTGATGACATGCCATCGCAAGAGAGATGAATGGGGTGGAAAACCATGCAATCTAATGCTCAATCATGCTAAGTTAATTCTGGACCAGCAGTCATAAGAAATCAACATAGTAAACATCATTGCCCTAGTTGGATGCAAGATGTCAGAAATCATGAGGGAAAACCATGCAGAGCGGGCAAAGAGATGTAGGTTGTAGAGAAACAAAAGAGATCATGCATGATCAGAAGAGAAAATCAAAACCGAATGATGCAAGGTGCTCAGCTGATCAATCTGTTTTGATCCTCGGGGTCATGTAGATGATTCGCGCCGATTAGCTTCGTTAGGAGCCTCCACTCACAATATACGCCACCTTGTCACACTATTGGGATTCGCTAGTCGAGTTGCAAAATAGACTACAAACGATGTCATCGCACCAAATCGGAATGTGGCGATGGGAAATTATGATGGGATGCGTGGGAAGCATGTACAAATGTATATGAATGTGTCCATATGTTTGGATGTGATTGAAAATGTGTTGTTGATCCCCCTATCTCCCTTGGTCTTGGTTGGGTACCAGCGACAAGGGTGCCTATGAAATCCGATCTTAAGCTCTAGGGAGGTGATCTGATGCCTCCAGATAACCAAAGAGACAAAGGGGAAGGCTCAGGTGCTATTGGAATGCGGTCAGATGCAATGCAAGTTTTCCGCCACCTTCACTGCACCTCATGAAAAGCTGTGAGTTTGATTGGCCATACAGGTGACAAGCAACAACACGTAGACACCCAGGAAGGCTTGGAGAAGTTGAGGGATGAGAGAATAGGGTTATGAGGTGTTGGAATGGGTGCAGGGTTGCTCACAGATCATTGGCCATCTTTGAGCTTGTTGAACATATCGTCGACGATGAGTGCATGCGGCATGGATGAAATGCATGGGTGCAAGTGACAAATGCAGGGAAATTCACGTGAAAACACATGTTTAATGCACAATGCAGTATTGGAAAATCAACAAAGAAGAGCCACAAGAAGAGAAGTTTCCTATGGGTGGCTGTCTTTTCGACGACGATTGGTTCAAAGGGCTCAATTTGCGGCGAAGGCAAAGGGTGGTTGGTTGTTAGAAGCTATGGGTTGCTTGACGGAGGTCGTAAAGCTGTTTGCTAGAACAATTCAAGGATAGGATAGCTGTACAAGCTGGCAAAATTCGATGGGTGCTTGCTTGTGATTCAGCCAATCAACGAGGTGACTACTCGGCCTGGTAGACATCTAGGTTTCAACTCAAGAGCATGGGATGTCAAGGTTGGCCTAATGAGGACTAGTGGATGTTGTGGGGGGTCTGGTTGAGTGGCTCAGAGGCTATGCATGGGTTGTGTATGGTAATGTAACTGGCTAGGAGGTTATGGGTGGCTGGAGAAGTTGGTTCAGGTGGCCGGAGATGGCTGGGAAGTAGCTAGAGGAGGTTTGGCTAGTCAGTGATCTAGTTGAGTTCTCTAGCAGTCCTATCCATGATGAAGAGGAGAAGCTTAAAAAGGTGGAGGAGATTTATAATGGTTGTTGGTGAATAACCATTTTAAATGGATGGCTGAGATGAATTCAAAAAGGTTTGATTGTCACTTAGGTGTTGGGATAGGGGTATGATGGTCCCTGGATGTTGTGGAACATGCCCAGATCTATCTTGGCCAACAGTGTGAGAGAATTGGGTGATTACTCGAAGTGGAAAGACTTCTACACCCTTTTGTTAGTTTAAACTGAAACACGACATTACGGCTGCAGGTCGTGCCTACTAGAAATTCCTTTTGATCACATTGGCTATATATGCCAACTTGATGCACCAGGCAGATTCGCAAGATACGTGTGCCTAGAAGGCACGCTAGACCCTTGTTAGAGCCTGTTGGCTAAAATCTAAGCTTGTTCCTTGAGTGATAGACCACTAAATAGGCTTGGGCTTGTGGTTAAGTGGAGGTTAAACGTGTTCGGTTAGATTTTGGGTTTTAGGATTGGTTTTGGAGTGTGCAATAAGCTCTGGTGTGGGAAAATGCCTCATGTCACCGATGCGCTCTTCCGAAGAGTTCTGTAAGCAAGTGGTTGCCAAAGTGGGGTGTCTACTGATGCCCCTCCCTGAGCAAGATCGTGGAATGGATTGAATCGAGACCGATGCTCAGGGTTATGGTGTCTGTGGGAAAGTGGTATTTGCTATTTTGTGAGCCACTTATTCGGTAGATGCACGGAAACTTGTGACTCATTACCGAAATGCAAATGCTAAAACAATGTAGAAAACATGAGGATGAAAACAATGGTGGAAACACAAGTGCTGAGATGTAAATATAAGTGCAAGCATGATGCTACACACACGAGTGTTGATGTTAATAATGAACATTGAGGTGCGTGCTGAGCTCTGCTGGGGATGTGCGCAACAACGCACAATGCTAATGTGAATGTGTGTAATGATAATGCAACGATGCAAATGCTGATTTGTTAAGATCCGCTGCAGACATGCTATCCTACGCGATGCTAATGTAGATAATGCATGTGCAGTGTGTCACTTGAAATGATAATGCTATGATGAACTGATGCATGATGATGAATGATGTGTGTGATACTAATGAATGCATGTTAATGAATGATGCATGTAGTATGACAAGTTGACAACCAATCAGCTCACAAGTGCCATGAGCGACTATTGCACTCAAAGAGGCACCAGACAAGACTAGCAGTGCTTGTCAACCATCAGGAGACCATGACTAGTTAGCGGACTCATCACTAGATAGTTAGGGTTATCAGCCCAAGGAGAAGGGGGTATGGCAACTCAATCTGGCTTGCCAGCTAATTGTTGGACAATATGATAGGTGTCAGTCGACTTTGGATAGTTTGACAGTTGTCAAACGGGTAGTTTGGGCTACCAGCTAGAAGAGAAGAAGGTGTGGCGAGTTGGGGACCCATCAAGCAAACCATGGATGGATGTCATCTAGACAGTTGACGATGTCACCTGGATAGTTTGGGATATTCGTCCAAAGAGGGAAAGAGGTTAGATATCAGACTTGCTTAACGAAACACAAAGGATATTGGCAGACTTAGAAGTCTCACGTCAACCCGAACAAAAGAGTAGGAATTTGGTAGACTCTAACGTCTAACACCAAGCCAAAAGGGGGGATATCGACGGGCATAGAAGTCTCACGCCAAAGAAGGAGTGATATTGGCAGACTCAGAAGTCTCACGCCAAAGAAGGTGGACATCAATAGACTCAGAAGTCATGCCAAGGAAGGAGTGATGTCGGTGGACTCAGAAGTCTCACATCAATGAAGGAGTGACATTAGCAGACTTAGAAGTCTCACACCAAAGAAGGAGTGATATCAGTAAACTTAGAAGTCTTGCGCCAAGGAAGGAGTGAAATTGACAGACTCGGAAGACTTACACCAAAGGAGTGATATCGGTAGACTCAGCAGTCAAGCCAATGAAAAAGTGACATCGGTGGACTTAGAAGTCTCACACCAAAGATGGAGTGATATCAGTGGGCTCAAAAGTCTCATGCCAAGGAAGGAGTGACATCAGCGGACTCAAAAGTCTCACGCCGAAGAAGATCTTGTTTTGTGAGTGCACCTTGGACCACTGATGTTGTGATTCGATTTAGTTCGTAGAATTAACTGGAGGTTCACTGCTTGTGCATGATGTTTCTAGGGTCATTGGGTATCTACGGCTTGCTGGATTGGACACTGACACTCTACAATCAAGGATGCTACATATTGTAGTGGCTAGTTGTAGTTATGGCTTCTGTAAGCACTATTGTCATAGTGATTGTCACTTCTCTAAAGAATATGTGCTTGATTGGCATGCTGGAAGTGTGATTCTGCTAAGAACTGTCAGAATTGTCTCCTTTTCCCCACATGGTAGCTAAGATGCGCCTGGTTAAAGACTCTTGTTTGGATGTTCAGGTTGGTATGTAGTAGGTTTATGTCTTGCTAGACGCCTGATGTGCGGGTCCTAACCTTAGAGCAGCTGACATATCCCTGGTGAACGAAATTGGATTTTGGATGCTACTGTAGCATATTATGTGAGATGCCTCTATCACCAAACGACAGATGATGTGGGATAGTAGCAAAGGGTAGAAGATGAGATACTAGGACCAAATAGATGCCCCTAGTGTTGAGTTGAGCTGCCAAATAGTGTAGGGGCTAGGCTACGACTATAGGGCACTCTAGATTGCCAAAAGATGAAGCTAATGCTGAGTAAGGTAGCAGATAATGCTTGATTGTTTGATTGTCCAAGGTACACATGTTTGACTGTTATTCTGAAGTATGCTCGAACAAGAATGGATTGCACTGACTTGATGTAGGCCTTCAAAAGGGTTGCAGTTTGGCTTTGATAGGTGTACTAGGATTGTGTTCTACGTTGCTACATGTTAAGCCATTGGAACTTGACCGATTGTAGGGGGAAACTGCCATCATGTTGTTGTTTCTAAAAGTTTGTGTGGTTTGTGCACTGACTAGTGCCCTTGTAGTATGTGCGCTCTAACCAGAAAGCTGCTGAAATGCCTTTGGTTGTAGATGATCGAAGAAGTCCTATAATGCGATGCAATATGCATGCAGAAAGGCTGTAGCTAGCAACGTAATGATGATGATGGAATGTGATGATGATTATTATTATGGTGTGGAGATATGTTGAAGGATGATTAGTGCTGTTGGAGCGAGTATGACGCTATATTGATTAGATACTGATTTATGTTGTTCTTTGTGTTGTGTTTGTTTGTTTGTCTGCCCTCAGTTAGGTTGGAAAGTTACGTACCTATTGGAGGAGGCAAACACGTTTGACTCAGCTGGTTTACGGAGATTCACAAGCTATGGGTTGCTTTTGTGGGATGAGTGGTGTTACTCAAGTAGGGTGGTGATGGACGGAGCTCCATGCCAAACTCCTTTGGGGTCCTACACCTATTTTTTTGAGTTCATTGATATTTCTTTGTTGCTCCTTTGTAGACTTTTGGTTTCACTTTATCCCTGTCTTGGAGGTAATAGGCTCCTAGTTTGGGCTGAATGATTTTGTTGTTAGAAGGGGGCTAGTCCTTCAAAAGTGTGACCTTTCCAGGTGCATGCTCTAACTCCTTTCCAAGATATAGTAGGTGGAGGGTTATGCCCATGCTACTGGACAGACCTAGGAAACGTTAGGAGAGGGAACAATGTCGATGAGATGAAATGGGTCCCCTAAGAAAGACCTAGGAGAATGGAGGAAAACCCATGAAGTTCCGGCATCCTTGGAGCATGCAGGATTAAGCGAGGAGAGGCTGGCTATGCTAGGGTGTGTAGGTGCTAGTGTTGCCTCTTGATCATTGATGACAATGGTCCCATTGTTGATCAGATCCTGGACAACATTTTGGAGAGTATGGCACTCTTTCGTCGAGTGTCCGCTGGCTCAATGAAACTTGTAGAACTAATTCATCCGATACCACCTTGGTAGAGGGTCTAGTGGTGGGCGAACCTCTAGTAGCTGTAAGAGTGAATCAACTTTTGGAAAGACATCATCCAAGGACTCAAGCAGTGAAGTGAAGTCACCTTCTTTGCAGTGTGGTCGTCTTTGCCTTCGTTGACGTCCCTGTTGAGTCAGCACGACATGATGCATTGGCTCGATGATGGTGTGTGTGTGTGTGCTTTGTGTGCAAAGCTAGGTGCAAGTGTAGACCGATTCGGGTCAAGATGGCTCACTACCTCAGTAGGCACAGGAGAAGGTTTGATGTATACGACGACTGGCTTCTTGGTATAGCTGATGCCAGAGCCATTGCTGTTGTTGTTGCCTTTCTTGTTGTTATTGTTGTTGCTACTATCAAAGTTGGCTTGTTTGGCAAATACAGCAATCGCAAAGAAATTCCCACTTTGCAATGTGTTTTCTAGACAAGTGTCAGCTCGAATCAACGATGCAAAGGTAGTGATGGGTTGTATGTTGAGTAGAGCCCTAGTCACTGGCTACGCTCCCTTGATGATGATCTCGACAGACTCCTCTTGAGAGGGTCTATCCTTGACCTAAGCAACTAGTGTGCGCCAATAACCGACATACTACTTGAATGGTTCGTGAGTTCTCTACTAAATTACGACAAGATCCGTATGCTTAGGGCTCAAGTCGAGATTGAAGGAGTACTAATCTAGGATCATCTCGCTAAGGTCATTCCAAGTCTTGATAGTGGCCATGTCGAGAGTTGTAAACCACTTGAGCGTTGGCACCATCAGACTCTTCTGGAACAAGTAGATCAAGAGCCTCTTGTCGCCCTAGAGCTACACGAGGTCTCCGTAGTATGCCTTCAGATGGGATATTGGACAGCCACTACCATTGTATTTCTCGAATTCCAGAATGTAGAAATTTGAAGGGAGTATCGCCTCTTGAAAGTAGCAGAGGTCCCAGAAGTGGTAGGACTGGCAGTTCTCACCTTGCACTTGGTGAAGTACTCTTTCTAGATCACCCATCCTAGTAAAGAAGGTGTCTGAAGTTGCTGCTGACGAGATGGGTGCAGCAGAGGATGGTGCCACGTAAGTTGTATGGGTTGTACGTGTGCACTCCTTCAGTTCTACCCTTATGCCTCCTAGTGTCGAAGCGTAAGGTCTGGCATACATATGCAAAGGCATAGAGTGTAGTGATGTCCTGAGTGTCAGGACTTGAATTTGATGCAAAGGGGATGGATAGATTGCATGCTGTGTTGTGTGAGGTGTACAATGTGGGAGCAATAGTTGTTGCACCAGTACGGCACTAGGCAACAAACTTGAGGAAAACTCTACTCCTGCCAAGGCAAAGGGATGGCCACTAGGTGATGGAGTTGCATGTTGTGTAAGGTGAAGTGACGGTGCAGAAGGCAGAGATAACGCCCCCATCACTGGAGTAGTGAAGAGCTAGGGCGATGATAAGGCCAGAAGTGTAGTGGGGTGAGCCAACATTGCTAGAGTGGGCTTCATTGGAACCTCAAGGGTTAAAAGAGGAAGAGTGACAATAGGAAGAAAGGAAAGGGCCATATGTCCCAACTTTTGAGCCAAAGCCATCAAATATTGGGCCTGCACAATGGAAGACCCATTAAAGGACAAGTCAGAAGGCAAAGGCGGGATAGGGATAGACCCTATAATGGAAACAACTGTAGCCGACTGAACCCCTAGAACAGGAGAGCCCAAGGAAAGGGGAGCAAATGGTAGTACCTTTAGAGCTTGCATGGTGATCACTAGGATAGACTTGGTGACTAGCTCCGGATCAGTGAATGTTTGCTAATGCTACAAAGTGGGTACAGAGTCCCCATGCACCCCGAAATGGAACACAAGGAGGGAAGGGAAAGCAGTGAAAGTCAAAGTGGAGGTAGGAATGGTTGAAATCAGGATTTCCTCCTAGGTGACAATCGAAGGCTCGCTCGTTTGCTAGACCATGGCTGACCGTGAGCGGGTACGATGGGGCTACGACGAAAGGCAGGTGCATGAGCTCTAGAATGAGCTATTGTCGAAAATGAGAAGTAGCTTAGGAACAAAAGAGAAGAAAACCATGAGAGGCTGCCCACGAAGAAGTCGCTCGAGCTCCTAGCCAAGGACCTTGCACCATGGTACTTATGGGTACATGCAAGAGCAAATAGGTGTCAGAACCATGACAAAGACAGGAAGCAAGTTGTTAGAGTGGTGTGAATGGCACATGATGCAGATGAATGCCCTATTAGACACTCTCTTACCATGCACGTCCCATGTGGGTTGCCCACTCAAAACACTCATGGGTTGGGTTTGACATAGGTTAGAAAGTAAGGGCCGCATTCTAAATCTCGACCAAAGCATGGGTGGTGCTTTGGGAGCCTTCACTCATACAGTAGCAGTGAGTTGTACCCTTTACTAACATCGACATGACCTCTGAACAAGGGGGACCAGAATGGCAATACATCCTAAGCCAAAGCCATAGAACGGTTGATCAAACCTGTCCTTCGTAGACTGTGAGTGGACATAGGGGAGGAGAAGATGCATTCTTCTAAAATGCTCAAACATGTAATATGCTTCAGTGTGTTTTACTTGTGAGTTTTATTTAGCTGGGTAGGAAAGAGAGTGCTCTGAAGTCTCTAGTTTAGAGACATCAAAGACAAGCGCCTAAGCATTGTTTTTATTATGGTGGAATTTAGATTAACCAATGGAGGAAGCAAACATGTCTCCACTTTCCCTAGAATGGCAAAGTGCAAAATGGGAAGAAAATACCTAAGTAGGGCAAGCAAGCAAGCATACATCTGGCAAAAAGCATGATCATGGCATGTGCACGTGATGTGTAAACATGATGGTGAAAAGAGAGAACATCCATCACATCGAGAGGCAGGCAACAAGGCATGTCCGTGTGTTGTGGCATAGCAGGTGTGTACAAGAAAACACTCAGCAAGCAAAAGGCATGTAGTAGCAAGAATGTAATGATAAGTGCAAACAAAATGGTGACATAGAAACAAAAGCAAAGAAAGACAAGTAAGAACAAAAGCCAAGCGAGTGAAAAGTGGAAAACGAAAGCCAGAGTCTTGTATCCCTAGTGGAGTCGTCAGTTCCTGTGACCATGCCGGAACTGAAACTTCTTATGCGACGAAAGGCACATGAAGAAACTGATAAGGTCATGACGAAGATGGTGAATCCAAGGAAGGGCACTCAACTCGAAAACACCAAGGAAAAGCGAGTATAAGGAAAGCAAAATAGAGTCGCCACCTAATCTTTAAACGGAGTTATGAGGAAAAAAGAATTCATAAAAATGCAAGAAAAATGATGTAAATCAGTGTAAATGGATGAAAATGAATGTGTGCAAGCTCTACGCAATACATTGGTCATGGTGGGCTAGTGAAAGGGTATGGACTCCTATTATGCATAGGGAAGGTGTTAGGCACCCCTATATGCCCAACGAGTCAGTCTTTCTAGGCTAATCGCTCACTTCTATCATTAATGCACATGTATGCTTGCTAGTCTAGAATGAATGAATGCTTGATGACATGCCATTGCAAGAGAGATGAATGGGGTGGAAAATCATATAATCGAATGCTCAGTCACACTTTGTGAATTCTGGAATAGCGGTCAAAAGAAATTAACATAATAAATAATATCATTGCTCTAGTTGGGTGCTGGATGTTGGAAATCATGAGGGAAAATGATGCAATGCGGGCAAAGAGGTGTAGGTTGTAGAGAAACAAAAGAGAACATGCATGATCAAATGAGAAAATAAAAACATAATGATGCAAGGTGCTCAACTGATCAGTCTATTCTAAACCTAGGGGTTGTGTCGATCATTCGCATCGATTAGCTTCATTAGCAGCATCCACTCACAATATATGCAACCTAGTCATGCTATCAAGATTCGATAGTCGAGCTGTAGAATAGATTGCAAGCTCTATCATCCCACGAAATTGGAATGTAGTGATAGAAACTTATGATGGGATGCATGGGAAGCATGTATAGATGTATATGAACATGTCCATATGTTTGGATGTGAATGAGAATGTGTTGTTGATCCTCCCCACCTCCCATGGTCTCAGTGGGGTTCCAGTGACGAGGGTGCTTGTGAACTTTGATCTTAAGCTCTAGGGAGGTGATCTGATGTCTCCAGAGAACCAAAGAGACACAGGGGAAGCTCGAGTGTTGATGGAATGTGGCTGGATGCAATGCAAGTCCTCCTCCACCTTCAACGCACCTCATGGAAAGTTGTGAGTTCAACTAGCCATACAGGTGGTAAGGAACATCATGTAGACGTCTAGGAAGGCTTGGTGAAGTTGATGGATGAGAGAGTAGGGTGATGAGGTATCGAAATGGGTGCAAGGTTGCTTACAGACTGTCAATCATTTCTAAGCCCGTCGAACACATCATTGGTGGTGAGTGCATGCGACATGATGAAATGCATGGAAATTCACACAAAAACAGAAGTTGAAAGTGCAATACAGTATGGGAAAATCAACAAAGAAGAGCCATAGGAAGAGAAGCTTAATTGTGGGTGGTTGTCTTTCTGATGACACACAGCAGTCGTCTCCCTGGTCGGTAGCTTGGTTTGAGGTGGAGGCAAAGGGAGGTTGGTTGTTGGAAGTTGTGGGTTGCTTGATGGAGGTTGTGATGGTGTTTGCTAGAACAATTCAAGGTTGGGACAGTTGGACAGGCTCTATTCGAGGTGATCCAGCTGAGTTCTTTAATAGCCCTGTCCATGACAAAGAGGAGGAGATTTATAATGGTCATTGATGAATAACCATTTTAAAAGGATGACTGAGTTGAATTCGAAAAGGATTGATTACCACCTAGGTGTTGGGATAGGGGTATAGTGGTCCCTAGATGTTGAGGTTGTGAAGGTGTTTGCTAGAACAATTCAAGGCTGGGACAATTGGACAGGCTTAGTTCAAGGTGATCTAGTTGAGTTCTCCAATAGCCCTGTCCATGATGAAAAGGAGTAGCTTAAATTGGAGGAGGATATTTATAATGGTCATTGATGAATAACCGTTTTAAAAGGATGGCTGAGATGAATTCGAAGAGGTTTAAGTGTCACCTAGGTGTTGGGATAGGGGTATGATGGTCCCTGGATGTTGTGGTATAAGCCCAGATCTATCTTGGCCAACGACATTAGAGAATTGGGTGATTAGTCATAGTAGAAAGACTTCTAGACCCTTTCGTCAATTTAAACTGAAATGGGGCTGTAGACACCCCAATTTTGCAGAATTGTAGGTAGTCTCTTCTGGAGTGGAATTTTGGTTGCTGGACTCTCAATCACTTTTCCCCAAAGCCAAATTGACATCTTACCCTAATTTCATCCATAAAAACTAGCCTAAGCCGCTGTTTTAATCTAAGAAACCTTAGAGGACAATCAATACACTAAATCATATCCTAAACCCAAGTTATGTCTCAAACCTAATCAAACCCATGTAAATCCTAACAAACCCTAATTCTAATAAACCCTAATCCTAACAACCCTAACAACTTCCCACTTAATCTAACAACTCTAACAACTTCCCACTTAATCTAACAACTCTAACAAACTTTCATAACAACCCTAACCACTTCTCTAACCACCCAACCATATATCTCTATAAATACCCCATTTGCAACTTAAAAAAGGGGGGAGAAAAACAAAAGAACAAAGGAGAAAAACACCAATGGAAGCCACTAAGAAACCTTGGGAGAAAGTAGCTCAGAGCTCAGGAGCCTTCGTCGAACATCCAATGCTCTCCGACCACCGTCTCTGGCGAGCTCTAATGATTGGAATAGCCTCCACCCATTGCTAGCTCAAGTAAGCCACTGAACAGAGCTAAATTCTCTTCCATTTCTTCCCCTGGACCTTCCTCAACCTCCCTAGAGTCGTTCCAGTGGAGGAAAGAAGCTCTATGGCTGGAGTTTTGAGGTTTGTTAGCTGTCGAACCCATTTCCGGTGAGCTAGGTGGGGAGCAGGATCCATAGAGAAATTTGAGTCCCCAAGGGTGTAGAGTAGGTAGGTTTCTTCTCCACAAGCTTTTCCACCCCTTGGGACGCCACAACAACCTCTTTGGAAGCCACTAGGAACAGCTCACCGTCTACAACACTCGCCGTCATTGGAGAAGACGACTGGTAGTGAAGATCGTCTGGGAAGTTCATGTGTCGCAGCTCTTTCCTAAGCATTGAAGAATCTTCCTCTCCTTCCCCTTGATCTTCCTGAAGTGTAACTCGATGCCCTAAAGTCTCTGTTTCCTCCCATAGTCGAGCTCACCCGAGATGATGGAGTTGACGACGTGGTAGAATGGGAAGGACGAGTATGAACCCCTCCAGGCCTCCACTGGCTTGAGCACCTTCCCCTTCTTCAAGATGACCTTATAGATGCCTCAAAATGTCGTGTCGTTGCATCCAAGAGCTTCTTCCTCTTCGGGCCTGTCGTCGAAGTCGTGACATCGACGAGCGAGGTGGGAGGAGGAACCAGACTATTCAATGTCTGATCGCAGCTAGTAGATCCTCTCCCCTCTCTTCTCACTTGCTCATCAATCGATTGGATGCAAGGTCGGGTGACGGGGAAGGCCTGGATGGCTTCCCAAGCGATGCACCTCACTAGTGACTGTCAAGGGTTTTTAACACTTCATTTTAAAAAAAATTCTTTTCTTTTCTTTTTCTTGCATTTAGGTCCTTTTATTTTGCAAATCAGTCCCTACATTCATTTATAAATCATTTTAATAATGTTTTGTTTTGTAAATTTGTAGTGTGATCCTTGTGGCTTTCTTTTACTATTTCTCAAGCTTTATATTTTGACATAAAACCCTCTAATTTGGTTGTCTTTCACCTTAAGTCCATTAATTTGCACATAAAACCTTGGACTTCACTAAAATTGCACTCGAAATATGATTTTCTGGCACATTTGTAAACTAAACCCTTGAAATTCATGTTTTTACTCAAAAAGTGCATAGATTTTCATTTTAAACCCTGAACTTCACTAAAATTACACTGAATGCATGTTTTTATGGCACATTTGCTAACCAAACCCTAGAGATTCATGTTTTTACTCAAAAAGTGCATAGATTTTCATTTTAAACCCTGAATTTCTTTAAAATTATACTGAACACATGTTTTACTGGCAAATTTGCAGATTAGACCCTAGGAATCCTAATTTTACCCAAAAAAACACAATTTTGCACATTTAACTCCCAATTTCGCTAAAATTGCTTAAAACGTGTTTTCTTTAATATTTTTGATGATTTAACCCAGGAAACTTCAATCTTTACCCAAGAACATGTAATTTTTGCACAAAGGCCCTTGAAAACTTACATATTTCACCCATGCCTTCATTTGTACATTTTGTTTCCCTTTTGTCATACATATTTACTCATACGTACTTTCTTGCATCATGCACGCATTTCAAAATTATTTCAAAACTAGTTTCTCGCCTTAATTTCTGGATTTCTTCTGAATCTCATGATTTTGGTTTGATTTGGATTTTCATCTCCCAAGGGCGTACATTAACTGGCTTGATAATGCCAACATTGACCCGAGTGAGGATTGTTTTTTCTTCATTTAATTTTCTCAAATTTCATAAGTTTCTTCTGTTTTGCGTGATGCTTTCTGAATATTTTTGATTTTCATGATTTTCCTAAACGCCCAAGGGCGTACAGTAAAGTGGCATTTTCAGTGCCTACATTGTCCCTCGGATTATTTTTATCATTTTTTCTTTTATTCATTTCTTCTCTTTGATTTGTCATGTTTTCACATTCATTTTAGGCATGTGCATTAAAGGTAGACAAGCATACACAAACTAGATCATTAGCAAGTAGGAAACCTAGAAAGACCGATTTCTTTGGGTAGATAAGGGTGCCTAACACCTTCTCCATGCGTAACAAGAATCCTTACCCTTTCTCTGGCCCACAATTGCCAAATGTTGCATCCATTAGCCACAGAGCATACACGCATTCATTTGTATTCATTTGTATCATTTTCTTGCATTCATATACATCTTGGTTTTCCTCGTCTCTCCATTAAAAGACTAGGTGGCGACTCCTTTTCCTTATCCTTTTCTTATCTTTCATTGGTGTTTTCGAGTCTAGTCTTCTTCTTCGGATTCACCATCGTCGCCGTGACCATATCGGGATTTCTCGTGTGTTTCCACTCACCATGGAGTCGTGCAGGCTTCCACCAGCATGGTCACAAGGGCATTACGCCTATAGGTGGTGCCAACTAGAAACACCTTTTGATGACGTTGGCTATATACACCAAGCAGATTCACAAGTTAGGTGTGCCTAGAAGACACGCTAGACCCTTGTCAGGTCCTATTGTCCAGAATATGGGCTTGTTCCTTGAGTGATAGACCACCAAATGGGCTTAGGCTTGTGGTTAAGTGGAGGTTGAAGGTGTTGGGCTTGGATTCTGGGTTTTGGTTTGGTGTTAAAGTGTGGAATGGGCTCTAGTGTGGGAAAATGCCTCACTACCACTGATGCACTCTTCTTGAGAGTTTTGCTAGAGAGCGACTTCCAAAG
>JAMKQA010005124.1:0-20003 GCA_024699735.1 Posidonia australis | reverse complement strand
TGTCAATAACTTCTTTAGTTCAAAATACAAAAATATTGATCATAACTTTTTAAAAAAAGCTGTTTGAAAAAAAAAAAAAAAAAAAAAAACTTCAAAAGAAAACCTTTGGATGGGGAACTATTTTTTCAGAAAAAATGTTTATTAACAAAAGCTGTAGTTGAAAAAACAGTTGAGCATTGACGGTTTTTCCCGGTATTAGAAACGGCTGTCATTAATCGGATTAACCTTTTACCCGATTAAAAATGAAAAGGAATTAGGGCTCCACGAACCACGATCCTCGTCTACGGCTGCCGCTTTCTCTCTTCTCCTCCTCCTACGGCTGCCGCTCTCTCTTTCTTCGTTGTCCTTTTCAAGGATACGGTATTCCTCCTCATTCTCCTCCTCCTCCTTCACGAGTGCTTCTGGTCCAGAACCTACGGTTATTGTACTTCTCCTCCGGCAACGGTTGCAAGTGCTCTTCTCCTTCTCCACGAAGGCACCAACAACATTGTTGTTGCTGCAGGTAACTGAATAAAATGAATTTAAGTTATTGAGTTTGGATTCTGTTCATAAATAAAGATAATGAAAAACAAATTTTACGAAAAACATAACATAAATAGCTTTAGAGTTACACTTCTAATGGTGGATCATTTTTCCCTTTGGATCACTGCTTACGATGATATGTTTGTTTTTTTTCCTTCTTCTGTGCATTGTGGTTGATTTGCATGCAGGAGAAGGAGGCGCAAGGAGTGCTTCGTTGGGAGATAGATTTTGGGTTGTTTGTCAGGGGGGAGAAGGGGTACTTGGGATGGCGAGCTCGACGGCTCCTCCGAAAGCGCTTTCTGTGTATCTCTACATTCCCAACATCATTGGTAACTACCAATCTTCTTTTTATTTGTTCGTTTTTTTCTGGATGTGATTTATGAATGGCCATGTACGATGCCAACCTAGTAATTCCATGGCGTGGTAGCGACAAGCATGCCATTTTGACAAACTGTTTAAGGAACTACTTATGGTTGTAAAATCATTGATTTATTTTTACTTGGCACTTGTGTTGCAAATTTGCAATCATGACGACGAGGACTTTGTGTGAAGTAAGCAGGCTATTTCCCCTTTACTACTTTACCATTTAGTTCAAGTCTCCCCAGTATGAGAGAGTTAAGTTTCCAAATGGTTACCTTATGGTTAGACCAACAGTCAACACAAACAAAATGCAACATTTTCAAAATTAACTTAAGTTAGACCGATTTTTAAACCGAATTTAGATTTTTAACATCTTCACTCCAGTGGCTACTAGCAAGTAAGCATGGACTTGGCTATGTGTCAATTTATTCCCTCTTTCCCATCCCAGCCTTCTAACATATGTTCTCTTACTTTGACATACCTAATCCACACAAGCTTTGTATTGGTAGAAACTTGCCATGTCATTGAATGGAGTTCAAAGTTGTAGATTCTTCGCCTATCCCTCTGAACAGTACTGAAATACACATACATTTTGATTTTTTTACTGGTTCTTTACTTTGCCCTTTATGTGAAGCCAGTTTTTAAGTATGTGCAATCTTGTGGAAAGCCTGGTTTCAGTAGGTTGGGGAACATGACTTTTATAGGACACGGTGGAAAGTTCATTGTTTTGGAAAACGGTTATATGTTCCTGGGTTTCACTCAAGGCATTGTTGAGAAGTAATTTGAGACAATCCATTAGAAACAAACCAAGTGTATTTTCTATTCATAATCCATTGCTAATATTATAGCCTTATCAAATCGGCATGGATCAGATAAGAAGATACTTTTAGAGTCAAACATATGCCTGATTTTTAAGATGGATTCTCTGGGTTCTATAGCTTTTCTATTCACTGCAATTAGATGCACTTAACACAAAGATGCTTTACGATATAATAATAAAATTATGTCAAACTTGTGTCCACGACCAAGAAAGAAACCTAGATCATGTAGTTCATTGCTTGAATATGATTGTCTAAAGCTGATTTGAACTGAAGTTAAGGCTTGCTAGCTATACCACATCAAATGTTTTTGGTTCAACATTGAGTTGAAGAATTGCTTTGGCAGTCAACTGTACAAGCTTTCTTCTATCAACCATATCTGCTCTGATTAAATTGTTTGGGAACCAAAACCCAGAGATTTGGTTCTCATCTTTAATTTAAATCAACAACTTGGTCTTATTCTGGCTTTTGCACAATTGAAACCAAGGCCTTCAATCCTACATATCAAAAGATTCTCACACCTGAAATGATATGGTACTAGATAAGAACCTGAGCTAAGGAATGATTCTTTATTGTTCTGAATATCTTCATTTTCACATAAGTTCTTCTGTGTTAACTTCTGAGTGCACACCTGTTTCATGCATCAGCAAAGAAATTTACTCTTAATATTTTTTATTTTGTTAATCATGCTAATGTTAAACATGATTAAACTAATTTTGCTTCTATTATAGCATATAATATTACTCTTTACTGTCCATGTTTATGTTTAACAACACTTCATTTAATGTTTTGATGTGGAGATTTCAGGATATATTAGGATTTTGATGAATTGTGTTGCCTTTGCTCTTTGTTTTTCCCATAAGAAGCTCTTTGCAGTTCTCTATTTTGTCAGGTAACTTCTAATTGTTACTCAGACATATGAACTATGTTTTGTAGTTTTCATCATGTTTAATACACAATCTTTTTCTTGTGACATCAGCTTTGTAAGCGACGGGTTGGATGGTTGGCTTGCCCGCAAGTTTAATCAAGGTACCCACACCTAATAGTTACTGTCTTCTTTGGGAATACATTCACCTTGAAAGCATTTAGATGATAGAGGTGGTATGAAACTTGGTCGAAGAACTTATACAAGAAGGAATTTAGTACCTTAAGACTGTTATAGTTGCGGGCCCGATACACTGGAGTTTTGGTGACCAGCTCCAACTTTTGTGGAAGTGGAAATTGTGCTTGAAGCTGTGTTGGCAGAAGTTGTGGTGGTGGTTCTTTGGTGGCAACTGTTGTGTGAATGTGATGACTAATGAGGTGCCCGATGGGTTGGATGGTTGGTTTGCCCACAAGTTCAATCAAGGTACCCACACCTAATAGTTACTGTCTTCTTTGGGAATACAATCACTTTGAAAGCATTTAGATGATAGAGGTTGTATGAAACTTGGTCGAAGAACTTAACAAGAAGGAATTTACTACCTTAAGACTGTTATAGTTGTGGGCCTGATATGGTGGAGTTTTGGTGACTGTCTCCTATTTTCATGCAAGTGGAAATTGTGCTTGAAGCTGTGTTGGCAGAAGTTGTGGCGGTGGTTCATTGGTGGCAACTGTTGTGTGAATGTGATGACTAATGGCTAATGAGGTGCTGGAGATGGTGACAATGGCGATAGCAACAGAGGTGGTGGAGGTTGTATTGAAATGGGTGAAGAAAGCACTGGAAATAGTAGGTTAGGGAGTGATGGTGAAGGCAGTCCACTGAATGTGGAGGTATTTCGTTGGTATACTAGAGGCAGTTGTAGTCACAACACTAATTTTGGTGGTAGTTTTAGAGAACTTAGATGAAGAGATAGTTACCAAGCTTTGTAAAATAAAAAAGATTACCAAGTATGATTTGTATTTTGCATCGAAGTTGAATTTGTCTGATAGACACTCTCGCACTCATGGAATAGAAGCGAATTAAACCTAATTATTTGATGAAGATGGTGAATGCAAGAGGCACATTATCTCACCACTAAAAAAAGAGAGGCACATTATCTCTGTGCATCTGAAAATTCTGTCTATATACAAAGTCTGTTAATAGGTAACACCAAGATTATGGTAGGAATTGCAACATTTCTAAAGTGCCAACATCCCTATGCAATCCAGAGCAAGACATAGAAATTATTTCAAAAATGGCTTGTAAACTTTAATTTGATGAGGGCATCATGTTTGACATTAGCATTGATATCATCTTAAATCCTTGCTGATCACTTCTAACTTCTGAGCCAAAATTACAAAGTGGTATTCTTCAGGCTTAGGACATACCAAATTGTCATTAATTGATTTCTTGAGGAATTAGTTGAACAGTTACGTGGAACATTTTTCTTCCATTACCTGATAATCTGAAACGTTTGCAATGAACAAGGACAGCTTGGTTTTGTTTGTGGAGGTTGCTTGGACTGCAAGATATCAAATTGCTGATTTGAGTCATATTCAGATTATATTTAGCTGCTGTCAATTTGCAATTAATTATTGATTACTCTGTTCTCTCCTTTTTCCTTATTTTTATTTTTAGGGGTTTTTGGGGTTGGGTGGGGGCAACATGGTGTATTTGTTCTTCCCTTAAAACTAATCCTCCTCTTCTCTACATGGATTCATACAGTTTTACTGTTTTTTGCCCTTTTGCTTCCAGCAGTTAATTTATAAAGTCAATACTTTCTTCTAGCAAGTTTCTTGTATTGCACATCAATAAAGAAAGTTAACATAGTGTAACATATTTTGCCTTTTTTGATTCAGTATCAACATTTGGAGCTGTTCTGGACATGGTAACGGACAGGTGCTTCGTGTTAGTTGTTTGTTTGTGGCATTACAGTGTATTAAAGTTCGCTTATCTTTATTTTGATTTTCCGTATTTCACTAGTTGCTGAAAACAGGCTTATTATCTTTTGATTTTTTAGGGTCAGTACTGCTTGTCTGCTGACAGTTCTTTCTGAGATTTACAGGTGATTTTTACATCTAATATTCATATTTTTCATCTATTCACGTCTGATAGTGTAGAATATATTATACATGGGTTCACATAATACAGTTAAAGGGCTCTTAACATTTTCATTGAACAGGCCTGGCTTGATCTTCTTGTCTTTGCTTGCTTTAGATATTGGAAGCCATTGGCTGCAAATGTACAGGTACAACACTATGATTTAATTATGTCTTTGATGCCCTGAGCATGTAACATATTAGAAAAAATAGGACAGTGTTGGATTAGTTATAAGTGAGTGTGTAAACAATGGGGTAACACAAGACTCAAGAACTTCCAGAAGTGCTTAGGAATACATTTCTTTAGTTATATAATGCTCTATCTATAGTCCAATCACAGCTACTAGATTTTTGAAACTTCTACTGCATTAGATCCTTTCTTTTCCTGTCACCTTGAGTATGCAATATCTGTGTTGCTTTCTTACAAGTATTTCACCTAATGTTATCTTCCTGTTGTGATTTCAGTACATTCCTTTCAGGCAAGGCAAGTCATAAAGATGTCAAAGACAGCACCAATTGGCTATTCAGAGCATATTATGGGCACCGTCCATTCATGGCCTTTTGTTGTGTGGGATCTGAGGCAATTATTCTAATAATATCTTGGTGCTCTCTTAAAGTGCTTTTTTGCCCCAGATGAATCATTTTTTTTTACAGGTGTTGTACATCATCTTGTTCCTTGTTGCTGAGAAACAACCTGAAAGTGTGATTGATGTGAGTATCTCACAGAAAACCTCGTTGTTAATAACTTAAGCTATGGGAAAAACAACTTTTAATTATCCTTTATTGATCTTTTCACATCAGGTTGTTGTGAACATAATCCAACAGAGATCCTTTCTGCTTTTGCCATTCTTATTAGCTCTTTTTGGGTGGGCGATCAAGCAGATTATCAATGGTATACAGGTAAGATACTGCTTTCTTCATGCTTCAAATATTTCCTTGTAATAGTTAAATAAATGCAGGAAAAACAGTTCCAAGCTGGCTACCATTTGAGAACAATCAATCTAATGCATGAGTGACTCCATCTGGTCAAATCACTAGGGACTGACTACAGCTATGATAAGACGCTTATTTTCTCTTTTAAATGAACTACAGACATTTATAGGTGTTACAATTGGGACTTCAATGTACCCAATTTATAGGTAAGCTGCAGTAAAAGCCTGAAACCAAGATCTCTCTACTTAAAAGCAGATTCTTCATGGGATCGAGTAGTTTCTTGTTCTAGTGGAGACTATAAATGCTAACACTATATAGTCTCATAAGTGTAATCATATTGAGCCTTGGTTCCAGACCAGGGAAGCTTGGAACGTATGCTTCCTCATGCCTTCTTGTTGTTCCGACTTCTTGGTCTCTTCTATACTATTTTTAGACTTTCACTTACACCAACGAACCCTACTTTAAGAGGAGTTGTGTGTTTACTCAACTTCTGGCTAAGACACTTTGCGATTGACATAATTTCAGTTGATTCTTGTAAATTTGATCAAAACTTCTTATGAGAGAACCATTTTTATTTTTTTTCTCAAATGGAGAGAAATACACTTTGTGTCCTTAACTTCCTTTCTTCACACAGAGAAAAAATCTCCATCTTCTCTTTTCATTCCATTTAGACCATCTGCTCCTGTATGTTCTTTTCCTTTTCTTACCTCATGTGTTCTCAATCTTTTGCTTATATTGCATAAAGGGACCAAACATAATGACTTGATTTTGTTAGAATTATTTACAAGATAAGTCAATGATTTTTTTAATATAAAATTTTGGATCCTTTTGGCTGGTTAATATGAGCGGCTTTAAATGTGAGTTAGTGTAGTATCTGAAAATAATGTTTTAAAAATAGGTTGATGTAAATAGTTAAATAAAATTCTTAAGTTAACATTTCTTTTATTTCCTTGAAGTGAACTCTTTCGATGTCTTCTTGGTTTGCAAAATGTCCTTATATCCTTAAAGGCTGCAACACATATATATATATTCACTTTGCTGTAGATATTTATGGAAAATGCAATGGCATGTGGATCTCTTGTTCTTGCTATTCTTTTCTGGTTTTTGCAGTACAAAATTTTCTGGTATCCAAGGGAAACTTAGGGGGGTTTAAATTTATCTTGTAAAATTGACACCATCACTAAAATAATTCATTAAGAACATGTGTATCCTGGTGTCCTGTTGGAAATTACAGTAGGCTTAATTTATATTGTAGAGGTAGGGAAATTGTTCTCATCTCCGTTTCTCCATTTATTTCAGATTAAGACAGCAGCTGATGCTTGTGTATTCTATGACATGAGGAGAAACCAATGACCTTGTATAAGCTCGCCATTCGGGTTATCTGTTCCTTGTGAAATGACTTCTTGTACTGTAAAATTTGTTAGGAAAAGTGAACAAAGAAAAGTATTCCTAGGTATGCGGGTTTTTCCCTAGTGAAGATAACCATATTCTTTTGTTGCTTTGATGGAAGTTGTTGGACACGGAAGAGTTAGATATATACGTCATCTAATCATGTCTTTTGGTTTGTATTGTGCAACTCAATTGTTACAAAGTGTGTGATAGCACTTATTTTTTTCACTTGGAAGGGTTCAAGATATGAGCCATTTGTTATTTGCTTTGCTGATGCACAATGACACAATTGTTAATCTAACCAGGGTAGTCTTCTGACTGTATATTGTGGTGGAATTCGTATTGTAGGTGATTACATCCGTGTAATAACATTAAATATTGAGTTTCTTCTCATATGAAATACTTATGTGTCTTTGTTTTTGATAATTGAGTTTATGATCTTAAACTATTTGTTTTCCATTCTTGTTTAATCAATCTTGTTGTATAATTATTTTTTAGAAAATTCTAAAATACTTATGATGTTGTCTTATAAAATTGTAACTATCTATTAATTGTTACAATTGTTTATTTAAAGTTACAAATCTCATCAATCATATATTTGAAACGATTGAGATTGAAAGTTTTTGGTACTAGCCTATGTGATTATTATAGTCTTCAATTTTTTAGGCATATACTTGATCATCATAAAATAATAAATAAACATGCAATATGGTAGTAATTAGAGATTCAATAAACATAGAAAGAATAATGTTTGGATAGAAATGCTCGTAAGTCTCAAATTCCAAAACATGAAAAGTCTAGTTAATGTTGGACATACAGGCTGTAAGGTAATGTGAAGAGGATAATAGCTGATTGGTTTCTTTTTCCGTGCTTTTTCTTTTAAATGTCCTGTCAAAACAATTAACATGGTAATCAAAGTAAAACTCTGAACCTTAACTGTCACCTTTTTACTAAACAAAGTATAATATATTTAGTACGTGACTATTACTATTACTCTAGTTGAAAGGTTACATATTCGAATTTTAATTGATGCAAATTTTTTTTATAGAAAATAAAAAAAAACTTCCACCTCTTTCCTCCTCTCACTCTCTCTAAGGCAATGTGAAAAATCTTTTGTAATAATCTTATGCAATACCTTGATCAAAAGTGATTGTCTACATGGTAAAATATTTGATCAAAAGTGATCATCTATAAGGAATTTTTTTTTGATATATAATTTCATCATGTACTTGCCTTTGCGAAACTATATCATATATAATTTTGTCCTGCCCCTTAACTTCTTTAATCTGGTCTTTTTCCGTTTCTATCATCCCTTTGCATTTAGTGGATAACTTGTTTGATATTTTTTCTCTTAAATTATACACTAAACACTCAAATAATGTTTATGTTTGGAAACTTCTTTTTCCCACTGTTTTGTGGACCTTATGGTTAGTACGTATTAATAGTATTTTTAGAAATAAATTCAAAGTTACTAAAGATATTGTCTTCCATGTAATTTTGTTAATTCAATTTTAGAGAGTTGTTCACACTATTTAAGTCAAAGTAGTGTTGAATTCTCCCAAGCCATGGATAAAATTCAGAATACTTGAAATCAAGAAAGAGCGAATTTTGCAGTATAGTCCATTACTTCTTCTATTAGTATTGCTACTCCTGGTTCCGACAATACAGTTGCCATCTCAGCAACTGCGGTCGTAGATTCGTCATATGTCCTCTTAGTTAGAGTTTGGGAATGATAATCAATAATATATTCAGTTATGTTTTCTAAGATCACATTTCGAATATTTTTCAGGCATGTAATATTTTTTGGACTTATTCTTGATCTTCTAACCTTTAACTATTTTTTGGACTGTAAACTTAAACTTTTTCTCACTGGTGGTAGTTTTCATAATCAAGTAATTAATATTAATGATATCTCAAAAAAAAAAAAACTTTATTTTAAAGGTACGACCATCTCCAAGTTTTTTTTACAAATTTACGACTATGACAGCCTCGTGGTTGTCAGTAGAATTTTGAAAAAAAAAAAAAATTTTAAATGTGAACTCAACACTGGAGTGTAGAGTTCAATAGAAATCCGTAGAAATTACACCAAGTTCTCACAAATGCATACAAGAGATACTTGATATTATCTTCATGGAATAAGTCGTTGGTGATGTCGAACTCTATACATAGAATTCGACATCACCAATGCTGTGTGTGTGTTTTTTTTTAAAATTATCAACAATCTACCACGTGGTTGTTGGAGTCATAGTTGTAAAAAAAGGTTGATATAGATATAATTTTGCAAAAAAAATTGAAGATCATTCATAAATTGAAATTTTTCCCTATCTATAGATATGTAAATCCACAGAAATCACGATAATTTGTAAAAATGTAGGTATTTACTCATAGATTCTAACCTAATCAAATTTATAAACCATTCATATACGATGATAATTTTTTTTAATATTCACATAATCCACAGGATGACCGATAGCACAACCTTCAAGCTTATGCCACCGCCATTGCCAATCAGGCACTCATCGGCCACCCAAACGATTGATGTGGGAAGAAGAGGAAGAAGAAGAAGACATGATTAAGTAAAGCGCATTTATCATTGAGAAGTACTGTTGCCTGAACTTTACTGATATTTTACATCATTTTCATGCGGTATTGATGGTATACTCCCAACATTCAGCTTAATTATCATTTAAAAAAAAAAGAAAAAGATCGCCACCTGTCCGGCTGCCCCAAAGGGTAGACCTACTTTGAGCCAATTACTTCAAGTGGATTTATTCTTCATGCATGGATGCAAGCTTCGTCCTCCATGAGCTCCACTCCCTCAGTATCCTTCCCAACCCTACTGTCCTTGCACACATACCATCTGGCTGCCAGAAGAAAAGCTCCAAGATTGATCGAACTCATCACAGCCAACAACCAGTAGAAATCGTACAACTTCCCCATGAGATTATAGGACAGCCAAGCTCCACGTGCACCACTGCCAGTTATCTTGTGCACAATCGTCACCAGAGCCGAGCTGAGGAAGAACCCCAAGGCCAGTGTGCTGAGGAACAACCCGGTGCTCATGGTCTTCATCCCTTTGGGACACTCCCTTAGGAAGAAGTCCAGCTGCCCAATGTAAGTGAATGCCTCGCCTGCACCAACAAGAAGGAACTGCGGCACCAAGTAGAAGACGGTCAGTGGGACTGGCGTTTCTCCCTCGAAGGCGGAAGGGTTCTGCGTCGCAACGTGGAGGCGTTTGATCTCGGCCAAGGCAGCCGCCGCCATGGCTAGGATGGAGAAGACGAGCCCGACTCCGACGCGTTGGAGTGGCGTGAGCCCGTGGGGGTCGCCGGTGAGGCGGTGGATGATTGGGACGACTGCACGGTCGTAGACGGGGACGGTGAGGAGGATGGATCCGACGAAGAAGACGGTGAGGGAGCCCGATGGGATCTCGAAGTGGGAGGTGATGTGGCGATCCATGGTGGTGGCCTGGGACACCGAGAAGGTCGTCATCTGGGCGTACACCGTCCAGAACAAGATCGTGGTTGCCCATATGGGGAGCATCCGGACTACCTGCTTCACCTCCTCCACGTCCGTGAGGGTGTTCAGCCGCCACTTGTGTGGCGGCTCCGCCTCGTCCGATGAGTCCTTGATGGCCGCATGGTCCAGAAGACTGCAGTAAATTAATCACATACTCGTTTAGGAAAATCCGAAAGTATAAAATTTTGCATGCACTGATGACAACATGTTCTAAACACGTTTAAAGAAAAATCCAAACATATACAATTACTGTGAAATTAAGGTAGATAATTGATGAATTTTCTCATTAACACAATCATTCACTGATTAAATTTGCATGCACTAAAGACAACATGTTCTGATAGTAAAAAGAGATATGGGCCATTGGATTGGGTAGAAGCGAACAGAGTTCTGAACTCACCGGAACTGCTCGGTGTGTGGAAGTGGTTGCTTCGTTGGCTTCCTCATATCCCCCTCTTGGCCAACGTCGTAAAGAAGGGTAGGGTCAGAAGGAAGTGGGAGCTTCCTCTTCCTCCAGGCAGAAATCACCACAGCAGCTATTTGAGTGAGAGGGCTTCCCACGAGCTTCTTCAACCGGTATCTTCTTGTGCCGGAGAGAAACAAAGCCAGGCCGAGGAATATGGAGATGGCACAGATGCCATACCCCCATCTTCTCCCGAACTTGTCCTGGATGTAGACTAGCACCGTGACGGCGAAGAGCGAGCCGAGGCTAATGAAGAAGAAGAACCAGTTGAAGAACTTTATCATCTGCCCCTTCTCCCCCTCGCTCGACTCGTCAAACTGATCGGAAGCAAAGCCCGAGACACTGGATTTCAAGCCCCCGGTGCCGAGTGCGGTGAGGTAGAGAGCTAGGTAGAGAACGGAGAGTTGGGTGTTATTGACAGGGACGCAGGGGCCGGTGGATGGTGTGCATATCGGTGGCTGGAGCCCTTGCAGCGACGTGGAGATGGTAAGGATGGTGACTCCCTGCGAAAGATCGAAACTTGTTAGTTATCACAACCCAACATCACAAATCAAATATTAGAAAGATCGAGTTGTTTAAGATTTTGCGTTGCGTCAGCTTCTAACCGTTGCTTGGATCGCCGAGAAGATCGCAATGGTGAGGTACCTTCCGAGGAAGGTGTCGGCGATGAATCCACCGAGGAGACAGAGCATGAAGGAAGTACCAAGGAAATTGGTGACTGCGTTAGCAGACACCGCATTGCCGAGACGCATCGTTCCAGTCAAGTACGTGACCAAGTTGACCGAAATTCCCAACGACGTCAACCTCTCGTTCAGCTCCACTACTGCTCCATCAAACATTGCAAGGGAAAAAAGGATATCGATCAGAGGATTTTTTTTTTTTTTTTTTTTTGGTTGAGAAGAACAATTGGTTATTGGTATAAGAAGAAGAAGAAGAAAAGAAAGTTAAAGCAAATTCACTATTAATTAAGTAGAGTACAACCTAAGATGGTGGCCGCTCTGGCCCATCCGCCAGTGGAGGACTGGACTGCGGGGCGGCCCTTGTAGTCCCATGCGTCTGAAAGGACCTTTCCACCATCAATCTCAGGTAGAGTAGAACCCATCTCTCTCTCTCTCTCTCTCTCTCTCTCTCTCTCTCTCCACTTGCAGGAGGCAACCACCAAGGAGAGGAAGAGGAAGAGGAAGAGGAAGAGGAAGAGGAGGAGGAGGATACGGTGTGCGAAGTTTTTTTTGCACCAACAGGAGGTTTATATAGGAGTCGGAACGGGGGAATTTTGGAGAAGTGAAAATATGGTGCGTGCATGGGCCAGCCAGACTATCCCGGGCTACGACGGCGACCGGTTACAATGTATCGCTTGGACACGGGACAGACGGGACCAGAATCGTGGTAGTGGGCTTCGTTAATTTTGTCTCGTATCTGCCGACTCCGACCGTGTTTGGAATAGAAGTTAGATCGCCTTGGGTGCCCACAGCACACTGTTGTTCTGTATTGGCTGGCGTGCGTGTCGTCGTTGGGATTCCGAGGTTCCTCATTCTTTTTCCCATGGAATCTCGTATCACCCCTGCTGCGTTCTTACTGGAATCTGGGTAGTTTTGGTTGTTGGAGTTTTTGTAAGATTCTTAATTTTTTTAAATTTGAAATTATAAATATAATAAGATTTTATTTAAATTTGAATTGAGAATATTTAAATTAAGATAAATGAATCTAAATCTTAAATTAGATTAGTTATCTTATTATTTATGGAAATTCTTATTTAATTATATCTAAAATAAAAAAGTCGATTATGTTTATGATCTAGAGGTATCTTCCCCTCTCTACACATAACTTAATAGTCATTAGTTTTTTAAGTACAAGCCTAATGTGTTGAAGAGGGGGGAGAAAGAAAGAGGAAGAAAAGTAAAGAGATTGGTGTTAATAACAATGTAAATTTAGCCATGAGGTAAAATTCTGTCTTGTTTACGCCATAGTTCTTATTTTGATAATAACTTTCAGTGTGTAATTCGGAATTTTATAATTTTAGATGCGTTAGAAAGATAACGTGGTATTCTACAACTTTGTCTCTAATAGATGTTTCCAGAATGTTCAGATGTATGCCTTGAATTAACCTTATTTGGTAAGACTACTATCTGATTTTGTCGAATCCTAAGCACACTGATTATGTATTATCTTGAGGTGATTTAAGGATATTTTATTCTACAATATTATCTTAAGACAATTTAGAGATATTTTATCTTAAGATATTATCTTGAGATATTTTACAAATATTTTATCCTAGAATATTATCTTAAGATATTTTAGGATATTATCTTAGAAAATAAGCCTTTAAGGGTACATGTGCAATTTTCTTGTCAATATGTCTCTAGTTCTCCTATATATATGAAAGGAAAACTTGTATTTTTAAGCAAGCAACCTTAGAGAGTTCATCTTCCAACATGAGAGAGTCTTTTGGTATGTATCGTCGACTCCCTCTTTTAGTGTTAGAGATTTTTTTTATCTTTTTTCTCCATCAATCTTTTGTATTTTGTAATCATCTTTGATCATTGAGAAATTTCTCTCCCTCTACCTCATAAATCCTTGTGTTTGCATGTATTTCTTCTTCTATTTGTGTTTTCTCTATTTTTCTTTTGTTGTTTGATTATTTGTTCTGTAACGACCTAAACCCTAGGTGGCATTTTAACCAACTAATTAGTCTAGATTTCACGATCACCCGCGTACTGGTGCCACATATTGGTACTGCAGATGGATGCCGTAGGCTGGGTGCACGGGAATTTCAGTATTTTGTACTCAAAACTTAAGTTGCACTTTTGTAGATCTGGTGTGACGATCGAATTTCGGACGTCGTATTTGGGTATATTGAGTTCGAGATATGGAGTAGACCCTTGTGTGAGGCTGAGGGAGGGGTTGGTGCCTGTTGTCGTGCTGGCATAACTCTAAGTTGTGAGTTATTTTAATTTTGGGTCCCCATGACATTCTCCTCTTCTTTAGGGACTTTTGTGCAAAATGCATGCAAAAATTTCAAAGGAAATATCAAGCTGCCCTATTGTAGGAGGGGCACGGCATGCACACAGACATTAATAAAAGGAGAGAGAGAGAGAGGGAGAAGTAGAGAAGATGGAAGAGAGCTCGAGAGAGAGAGGGACAGGAAACAAGAGAGAAGAGAAGAATGAAAGAAATGGGAGGAAGAAGAGGAAGAAGCTAAAGAAGGGAGAGAAGGAGAGAAGCAGAAAAGGAAAGGAGGCTGCAGAGGAAAAAAAGAAAGAAGGAAGAAAAAAAGGAACGCCTGTAGATTTTCCCTCTCTTTGCTCAATTCAATTTTAAAGTGCATGTTAGTGTGGAAGAGGTGTGTAGATGCCTTGGATGTTTTTAGAGAATTTATGGAGCTTTTATGGCATTTAATGGTGGTAATTGCTTGATGCATTGCATAGTGACGTGTGCTTCAACTCTGTTTTTCTTGAACAACAAGAGATGGATTTCAGTGATTTTGTTCTACGCTATAGAGTTTGATGTGTTCTTCATTTAGTATAAGTTTCATGATTTATGGTTGCTCGTGTGATTTTTAATCTCAAAAATTTAATTTTAGTTTATATTATTCGATTAATTGGTTCCTTGGAGATTTCTTGAGATCCAACCATCAGATTTTGTTATTCTTGCACCAAACTGTAGGACTCGTCAAGACTTTCAATTTAGTAGATGGGTATGTGAGTTTTGGTGCCCTATGCAAGTGGTGGCTGGCGTTGAACGACGACTGTGGTATTAGGTGCTCTGGCCTGTGCCTGTAGGTTGTTTGTTTGGGTCGGATCGCATATGAGGAGCACGGTCAAGTCACGTGGGCCAATCTCGTGGGTTAGGCCAGGTTGTAGGCCCAACTAGGCCCACTTTCAGTAGGACTTGGACCTAGATTTTGGTAATTTGGGTGTTGTTAGCCAGTGCATGTACCTCGTAGGTGTTCCTAGAAGGTAAATAAGTAGGATAATCATTACACATGATTGGGAATTGCTTAAAAACAAGTTAGCAAGATTCCCTTAGGCTATTGGTAGAATAATAAATTATAAAACTTAGAAAAATTAAATTCGCCCTTGTAATGGTGTAGATTGGACATTAGGTTTATAATCAACCCTAAGACTTGGGATTCGGGGATGGTTTATTGTGTTCACTGAATTAAGTATTCAGTGGCACTGTTTAGGTGTAGGTTGTATTGGTATCTGGTCTTGTAAGTTAAGTGGAACTTCAAGACTATTTTATGGTATTTTGTGGTATTGTCTTAATGGTTTTCAAAATGATCTTGGAAAAGGATTTTGAAAAGAAAGTGTATAGTTTTGCAAAGGTTTTGGAAACTCAGGAATGCCTTGAAAAGTGGTTTTCAAAGGATTTGGAAAAGACAGTTCAGGTTCTGTGATTTTTCGCGTGTTTCCTTGTGCAGTGTTTTGCATGGTTTTTGGTGATGCTTTTAAAATATTTCTGAAACAGTTTTCCAAAAGAATTTTAGAAAAAGAAATGCACAGCTTACAAAGAATTTAGAAAGGATTTTCTATAGACTGCTGTTTGTGGTGAGATCAAGAGGCTGAGACAAGTATTCATCATATCCTGGAAATATGACATTCATTAATTGACGTTCACAAGGCCAAGGTTGAAGTTTGTGGGTCGAGGTGCTGACTGGACTTGGAGGTATGACACTCTATTTATTCCGAATACCAAAGACCTAGAATACTGACTATACATAGTGATATTATGGTAGCGAACCTAGGAGGTATGAGACCTCTATGTAGCTGGATGTGTACTAGTATAAGGTGTGCTAATGGTGAGGGTGTTGAGGTCATTAGTGACATGGTCTTCAGCTCCTGAATTGGGGTACCAAGACCCATCGCCTGACAATGTCGAAGAAGAAGCAACATAGTTCACGAAAGGAGGAGTGTATGTGGGTGCATATGTTTGAGTGTCTAGTCGACTAAAGAAGTTTAGAGTAGAATGACCTGATTTGTTACATATTTGGCAAGTATATGCAGGATGGTCATTACTGCTACTATGTGTTAGTGCACTAGAGCGACAGCCACAACTATAGTTGTTTCACCCCCAACCATTGCCATTGCGACCACCACAACCTCCTTTATAGATATTAATCAGAGAACAAGCTGCAAAATTAGCCATAGGTATTGGTTCAAGAGTTTGACCTTGCCATGTCATGTGGATCTCACGATTGAACGAAAAAGCTTTAACATCTTCAATAAAAGAGGTATCAGATTTGGTAGTAAGAGATATTACCAGGTTTACGTACTTAGGACCAAGGCCACCGAGAATAAATAGGTGAACCTACAATGGATGAAGCATTAGATAGCAAGATAGCATGAGTGATATAATCCAACATGAATTTGTTGCCCTTCTTCATAGTCTGGAGTTCGTAGCACAATTGTAGTAGTTGCGCTTGAGAATGAGAGGCAAATAACTTGCCAAGACCAAACCACAATCCTCTGGATATGGTATGATTAGCCACTTGTGCAAGAATAATGGTTGAAATGGATGCAAATAACCAGCTAAGGAGTCGTTGATCTTGTTTATGCCATTTTTGTGTCATTGGCAAGAGAGATGTGATATCAAAAGCTCCCTTAGAATCTGACTCCGTCAGAGATTTATCTGGGCACGAGAAAGAACCATCAACATATCCTTTCAAGTCATGGTCTCGTAGAACAACAGTGAACATCACTCTCCACGAAACATAGTTTGCCCAATCTAGTTTTATCAAAACAATATATAGAAAGATCTACAATTTGGGGCTCATGTGAGGTATGTCTTTTATGTGTTGGCTATAAGATTTAGATGTTGGTGGTGGTCGGTGTGGGAGGTTGAAATAGTGTGGAGGTGTCACTGGTACGACTGGTAGACGAAGAAGAAGGAGCTGCCAAGGGGAGGAAAAGAGGGAAGAAGAAAAAGAAAGGAACGCAAAGCTTGTAGATCGTCAGATGGGGGCTCCGACGAGGTGGAGAAATCAGAAAATAAACGTATGTTTGTCTTTATTTTCTTCCCTTCGTTTTCCCATGTACTTATAGTAGAGCCTCAACGTCTCCACTTCCCTCTGCCTCAGTAACGGTTCCCTGATTTACGTCGGCCAATAACTCCGACGAATCAAAGCTAATAACTCCTACCAATAATTTCTTTGACCCCCATTGACTGTAACAGTGGTCTTCATGACCACCAGTCAACATCTTCCACTTGGTAATGAAGACCACGCCCAAGTTTCACGCAAGGAGATGTTAATCTTCCACTTCCACTATTCGTGAAGTGTATTACTTCAATTTCTACTCCCACTATTCATGAGAATGTTCTTCATTTCCATTATCTATGGAAATGTACCTTAATCCCATTAAATTCACAAACTTAATGAATTTTCTACTGTAATTCCTTTTGTCATAGGATCAACAATCATATCTGATATGGGTATGTAACTGAGTTTTATTTCCCCACTTTTCACAATATCACCAATATAGTGATAATGTATATTAATGTGTTGTCCTCTTGTTGTATTTGCACCACTATGTACAAGACTTATTGCCGCTTGGTTATCACAATACATTTCTATTGGACCATTTATTAAGTTGAGATTTAAATCATTTATAAATCTCCTGATCCAAACAGCATGTGATGCAGCTGCACTACAAGCAACATATTCAGCTTCCTGTGTGTATTTGGCTACGCATCCTTGCTTTTTACTTCCCCAAGATACAGTTGCACCTCCAAAGATGAATACATGTCCCGAAGTGGACTTTCCATCATCTTTGTCACTACCCAGATCAGCATCTGTATAATCAAGCAATTCAAGCTCATCCACTTGATAAGTCAACTTATGATGCAGAGTTCCTTTCACATATTTCATTATTCTTTTTACAGCTTCCCAATGTTTTTTTCAGGTGTTACTTTGATACATGCTGACAACACTTACATTATATGCCAAATCTGGTCGTGTACACAACATAGCGTACATTAAACTTCCAACCACTTGGGCATAAGGTGCTCTTAAAGGTTCTTTCCCCTTTCCAGGACATTGGTCCTTACTTAATCTTTTCCCAAAAACATATGGTGTAGGGGCTGAGGAGTAATTATCCATTCCTAACCTTTTCAGCACTGTACGTAGGTATCTTTCCTGATTTATACTTAGTATTCCAGATCCCCGATCTCTAAGGATCTGTATTCCAAGAACACAAGATGCTTCTCCCATGTCCTTCATGTCAAACCTTTTGCTAAGTTCTTCATTTGTGTTGTTCAACATGTCAGTATCTTTTACAGCAAGCAAAATATCATCTACATACAAGGATAATATAATAAACTTGCTCCAACTTTTCCTGACATATACATAATAGTCTAACCTATTTGAAACAAATCCCATTTTGACAATTACATCATGAAATTTATGATACCATTGTCTAGAAGCTTGTTTCAAACTATATATTGACTTATTTAATTTGCACACTTTGTCTTTATGTCCTTTTATCTAATGTCTCTCAGGCTGTGACATGTAAATTTCTTCCTGCAAATCACCATTTAGAAATGCAGTCTTTACATCCATTTGATGTAATTCCAAGTCCAAATGTGCAACGATAGCCAATACAATCCTTATAGATGCGAACTTAGCTACCAGAGAGTATGTTTCTTGATAATCAATTCCCGATTTTTGTATATAACCTTTAGCAACTAACCGGACCTTATATTTATCAATAGACCCATCAACCTTTAGCTTTTTCCTAAATATCCACTTGCATCCTATGACCTTTCTGTCATTAGGTAAATCACATTATTCCAAAACATTATTCTTTTCCATTGAATCAATTTCATCATTCATGGCCTCAAGCCATAAATCTTTTTCCTTTGATTCAATAGTATCTATGTATTTCATGGGTTCCATGTCATTTTCTTCTATATCTGCTATTATGCATGAAGACTCACAAGAATACAAGTGATAGTCATTCATTCAAGTAGGTTGAGTCCTTATTCTTTTGTTGCTAATAGGCTCTACCGGTTCAATTCCATCTTGAGTTTGTTCATTTTAATCTATTATTCCATCATTTCCATTTACAGACACATTTTGGTTTTCCCCTATATTTTCCATAGGTTCATTCATATTTTCCATATTTTGTTTCCCCTCAATCATAGGATCATGTTTCAAGATTTCATTTAAAGAGTTATCTCCCACTACAAGCAGTGGTTCTATTTCATTTCCATTTTCTTCCTTTTCTTTTAAATTTTCAAGAAAAGTTGCATCCATATATTCAATGATTCCCTTTTATTTATGGAAAAATCTATAACCAAAAGAATTTTCACAATAACCTATAAATGTACACTTCAAGGTTTTAGAATCTAATTTATCCCTTAATTGACCAAGAATAAGTACATGACCTACAGAACCACATTTCCTCAAATAATGTAAATTAGGCTTAGATCCAGTCCACAACTCATAAGGTGTACTAGGTATAGATTTTATAGGTATTCTATTTAACACATGGTTTACTGTAAGCAAAACCTCTCCCCAAAATCTCTTGGAGAGTCCTGAATGTGATAGCATGCATCTAAGAGAGTTCATAAGAGTTCTGTTTTTCCTTTCCGTCACACCATTTTGTTGTGGAGTATAAAGCATTGTTGTATGCCTCTTAATTCCATGATTTCACAAAACAATTCAAATTCCTTAGAATTATATTCCCCACCTCTATCTGACCTAACACCTTAATACTTCTTCCTAGTTGTTTTTCAACTTCCGACTTGTATTTCTTAAAACAAGTCAAGACTTCACTTTTATGGCTTATTAGATAAACATAAGTGTATCTAGATAAATCATCTATAAAAGTCACAAAGTATTCCTTGTGATCATATGTTTTAACACTAAGTGGACCACAAACATCAGAATAAATTAAGCCCAATAATTCATCTGATCTATGTCCTATTCCAAATGGTTTCTTAGTCATTTTTCCAACTAAGCAATGTTGACACTTATCTAATTCCATGTCATTTAAATGAGG
>JAMKQA010005123.1:0-20829 GCA_024699735.1 Posidonia australis | reverse complement strand
TTTTGCATACATGATTCCAAATTTTTATTTTCAGAAAAAGAAAATGGTTGTTCGTCTTGTACTATAAATTTAGTTATTCCTTCCTTAACTTCTTCTGTGTTATATTTCCAATTAATTATACCACTAGATCCTACTTGTAATTTCGATTGTTTTAAATTTGTGTTGTCATCATTATTATGTTTGGATATACATTTTTGTAAATGTATATCCAAACATATTTATATCCAATTAATTATACCACTAGATCCTACTTGTAATTTCAATTGTTTTAAATCTGTGTTGTCATCTTTATTAAGTTTGGATATATATTTTTGTAAATGTTTAGATATATGACCTACACCCCCTCTCTTAGGACATGTGTATGCGGTATTACAATAATTACAGTAACACCTAGTTTGATCTACAGGTCTAATGTAACATGCTCCCAAACCCAAGAACTTTGTTTCCTAGGTTTTTTAGTGGCTGTAGACTGTGAAGTATGTGTTAGGGTAGACTGAGACTGATCTGACTCTATACTAGGGATATAATCATGGCTACCAACATTATCAATATTTTCCATTTTTATATAAAAAAATGAATATAAAACAATAAAACCCTTAACTCACAAAAACCAAAACCCAAAAAAGGAGGGATTAGAAGTAAAGAAATTTGGAGGTTGCTGGCTTAGCTAGTGTCGCGTGGAGACTAGAGTCTAGAGAGCAGAAGACCGAGCAGAATCAAAACCAAACAGCAAATTCTTCACTTGAAAATTGGGAGAAATTTGTAGTTGAGAAAGTTGTAGAATAGAAGATTGAGTTGTGAAGAAAAATGAATGGGATGAGGGGGTATTTATAGGATAAAATTATTGAATTTAAAAAAAAACAAAAAAACAAAAAATCCAGTTGTTTACAACGACTGGATTTTGCAACGGTCCAAAGGATTTGCAGCCCAGTCCTGTTTGTGTTTTTTTTTAAAAAAAATTTTTAAAACGGACTAGGCCCGGTCCGACCCTTTTGTTTTGTTTTTTTTTTACTGTACATGGATCGGCACGGCCTAGTCCGGTCCAGAGAGTATTTGCGAGCCTAAATGGGCCTACTCTGCGGACCTTGGCGGACCTGCCCGTTAGGCCTGACACGGCCCACTGTCCACGACGGACCTGGTCCCACCCACAGTCCACGATGGACCTGGCCCAGTACGACCCACTACCCACTACGAGCCTTGCCCGGCCTACGGCCCACGACGGACTTGACTCGGCCCGACCCACTTGATTTTTTCCCGCCCACTCCAATCCAGTTTCCATCCATGTCTAACTGTTACCTTCGAGTTTTATATTTCTAGAAAATAATCCCGTGCAATGTGCATGTACAATAGTCCTTCTTATTCCCTCCCCTGGGCCCACTCCTTGTACCTGTTAGAGTCTGCATGGATGCTAGAGTTGGGGTCGGACCGCAGCATCGCTTGTCATTGTTTCTGTTACATCATAGTTGTCGTCAACTTTATCAACGAGATGAGTTTCCATGGTCCTTCTTATTTTCATTTTTGCCCTGAAAATTTAAAATTTTTAAAAAAGATAGCATGTGGCCCAAACCGCGTGGAATACGTTACAATAAATTGCTCTCACCACGATCATTGACCCACATGAAAATTCTGAACAACATTCTCCTCTTTTTTGTTTCCAGGGCTTCTAAAGTCATGTAGTTTGAACGAGTCCAAGGTAGAACACTGGGTATTCTCGGTATAGAGCAAATCTGTAACCATTGAGGAATTTTAACAAACTCAAGTTAGAAAATAGGTACACCGTACACTACGACAAACATGACTATTCTCCTCACCCAACAAATATGCAATTGTTAAGCAATTTGAAATTCTTGAAAAAAACATCCATCAGGGTCGAAATTCGCATGGGAGAGAAATCCAAGCACTCACATGAAGAACTCGTGATGTAAAGATGATAAGATCCTTCAAATCTTCTCCTCCGAAGGCTAGGAAAAGAACTCGCACACTGTGATACGACCTGTGAGTCGTCAATCGTCACCCAGTGTCATATAACAACAGTTGTCTCGTAACCAACTGTCCTAATGTAAATGGTCTGAAATAGATAATCACGTCGTTTCAGATTCGAATCTCACGCTCTGCATCAAAATAAAGAAACTGCCGTTTGCATAAAACAACGGCTCCCGTGATAACCCCCAAACCCCAGGGGCATTTCCGTACCATAAGCCGCCTTAGGTCTCTCTCCCACCCACTCCTCCGCTGCCCCGCTTTCCCACTCTTTCACGGTAACATAAATCTCAGATCCAACCATTCTAACCTACTCTACACAATCACGACCGTCCATCTTACCCAATTGTAAAACGCTCCAGCTAATTCAAACGATGTTCTTCAACAGAGCATGCGGGGCAACGTACCAATCCCCAACTTCCCTTTTCCTCGTGGTTGCAGAGGAGGATAAAAACGAAGTTTTAGTGAAAGGAAGGAGAGGAGGAGGTGTGGAGAAATCGGGAATCCTCCCAACCAAGACCAGATATTTCAGGCTTCCTCTTCTTCCTCTTACGATTCCAGGTACGATTCTTCAATCTCGTAGCTGTTTTTGTCTTTCCGTCTCCCGCCATGTTTGTGGAGGCGAGTGGTCTCCCGAGCAAGGTGGAGGGCTCCGAGACCAGCTCGAAGGCCGTCAAACTTGAGAACCCAGATCCAAAGTCGCATCTCTCGGAGAGGTGCGGGCCGTCCAACTCGCAGGAGCTCACCCTGAGCTACATGTGTGAGAACCCAAAGGTGGGTTTTTTGGAGAAGGAGGCGGGAGGGAGGAACTTCCTGGAGGCCATCGAGAAGGCCAGGGGGAAGGGTAAGGAGGTTGCGTCGGAGGAGCCCGAGGGAGAGGAGGACCGGAGGTGGCTGGAGAGGGATTTCTTGCAGTTGGGTGGCGGTGGTGGTGGGTCTGGTGGGAATGGGAAAAGGGCGCTACAGGGAGGGGGTGAGGGTGATTTTGTTGGGGAGAAGAGGGCGAAGATTGAGACCTTAAGCTTGTCTTTGGCACCACCTAGTCTTTCTCTTTCGCTTAATCCTTCGAATCCGGTTGCGAAGCCCGTGGCTCCTCCAGTCGTCGAAGTTCCTACCGCCGTTGCGATAAAGAGAAGCCAAAGTAATAACACCTTCAACACCCGGGCCAGTTCGGATGATTTCGGGGTCTCACTGTCGCAGTCGTGCTCCCATGCGTTCTCGCACAATCCTAGCTGCTCTCTGACTCGTAATTCGACCGACTTTGAGTATTCCAAGGAGACGGATCATATTTGGTATGCCGGAGGAGGGGAGGGGACCAATGGGTCTGTCCACAGTAGATTTAAGCCCATTGGAGATAACAATAATAGCATTACCTTCTCAAATCATAATGGCTACCCTCGATTGCAATCTAACAATAACAAAGAGATCAGCAATGGTTTTCATAGAGTAAACAGTTTCGAAAACAGCTCGTTCTTTCCCTCGGAATTGCCTGCAAGGCCTAGGAAAGAGTTTAGCAAGGATGTCTCCGATGGTGTTAGAAACTCTATGCTCACAAGGCCAGAGAAGATATTGAGAGAAATCCTTTCAGGGTCTGTCCCTGTCGTTGCGCAGATATTTCAAGAACTTCCGGCTGATTCAATTGAAGCTACAAAGGATTATTTGCGGACTCTAACGAGCGAGCCTGATAAAAAGGAGGATTTCTCTAACATGCAGAGAAGGCTTGAGAGGAGATCTGATCTCACTTTTGAAACGTTACTGAATTCTCACAAGTCACAGCTTGATATTCTGGTGGCAGTCAAGACTGGCCTTAATACTTATCTGTCTATGAAGAACCGTCTTCCGACCAAGGAGTTGGTCGAGATATTCTTGCTTACAAGGTGCAGGAATGTGAACTGCAAGAGCATATTACCAATTGATGATTGTGATTGCAAGATATGCTCAAGTAAGAAAGGATTCTGTAGTTCATGTATGTGCCCTGTCTGCATGAATTTTGATTGTGCTGAGAACACTTGCAGCTGGGTTGGATGTGATGTTTGTTCCCATTGGTGCCATGCTATGTGTGGGATTGAAAAGAATCTTATCAGGCCTGGTCCTAGCTTGAAAGGAGCTGCAGGGACAACAGAAATGCAGTTCCACTGTCTTGGTTGTGACCATGCTTCTGAAATGTTTGGATTTGTTAAAGACGTATTTATACATTGTGCTAACGACTGGGGACTGGAGACATTAAAGAAGGAGCTGGACTGTGTTAGACAGATATTCCATGGAAGTGAAGATTATAAGGGCAAAGAACTGCAGAGCAAAGCAGAAGAGATGCTCACCATGCTCCAGAAGAATCTCGTTTCACAAACAGATGCCTGTGATGTCTTGCTCCAGTTTCTCACGTGTTAGTTTATCCACCACACTGCAATTGATTTGTTGCTTAATGTTTATTCGTTTTCAATGTCCCCATATGCATGGTCTGATACAACACTAATTTTTAGTTAGTCCAACCATAGTTAAACTTACACAGCTATCTATCATGATAATTAAATTTGATATTGCCTGTCTAAATGAATAAAAAAATGTCGAGCAATTCAGAGTAACATGTTAAAGAAATAAGTGTGGTTCGAATGAGGATGTAAATGCACTGCTTTATTATATAAATACATTAGGAAGAGTATCAATTGAATTTAAGATAATGAAATATCATTTGTAGTATGTTTTTATGTGATAAAGATGATCAAGCAATGGACTTAAGTTGGATTCTGAAGAAAGAGGATATAACCTAAAGATTGATCTAGAAAGGGTAGGTGTGTTGTCCTTGTTTTCATCAGTTCTTTGACTTGTTCCCTAGAGTTTTAGATTTCATGACTACAAAATTGACGCTACTTGAGCAAAAAATACAAATTCCAGTAGGTGGTTGTCATTTTGCAGGTGTCCATTTTCTTCGAGTAAGAATGCCAGCAATAACTTAACCTTTAGCAGTCATCAAATTTGTAGGCACTGTTTGTCTGTTCCGAGATAACTGCAGAGTCTGAATCTCATTATGGTTTCTGTTGGATCTCAAGTGCTATCTAAACAGTATTTTTTGTATAGAATGGAAAGTGATATTAAAACTAGTACTGAGGATAATCCTTGTAACCAAATTCTGAGAAATTTCTTAGGTTCCATTTTGTATTACTAACTGTTCCAGTGATTAGAATTTGTTAAGTTGGCTTCTAGAATTGGGGATGGTTCCAAGCAAAGTCAATAAATTAGTTGCAGTGATGCTTGCTACCCTAGTCTTGTGTAGATCAACAGCAACTTGACATTTGAGTTTGTATTTGTTCCTAATAATACGGGTCTGGGATTGTGTGTTATAGAATTTAACTGATTTAATATGTTTACTTTGACAGATGGTGATTCTGACCTTTCCACTAATGGAAGGGCTTCTAAAGATGTTATAGTTGCTACCCCACTGGCAGTCGCCCCTCCAAAACCTTTGTTTAATAACATAGGTTCTCCTGATGCTTCTCGAGATGGGCAAAAGGCGAGCCTAAAGGCATTTGAACCCTCATTTCAAGTCAGCCTTCCGAAGACAGATGGATTTGAGAGCCTGGAAAGCATGGTTCAGTTCAAGCAGGCTGAGGCCGGACTATTCCAGAGGCTTGCGGACGAAGCTCGTAGAGAAGTGGAGGCCTACCGCCAGATTGTTCGAGCCAAATCAGAGAAGCTGGAGGAAGAGTACTCGAGCAAGCGTGCGAAACTGTGCGTGCAGGAGACAGAGGAGAGGCGACGCAAGAAGCTCGAGGAGCTGAAGGTGCTGGAAAACTCACATTGCGACTATTACAAAATGAAGATGAGAATGGAAGCAGAAATGGCCAGCTTGCTGGAAAGGATGGAGGCAACAAAGCAACAATGGTCATAATTTTTTTTTTTTTTAATTTTGCTTTGGTTTCTCTTCCTGTATATTTTTATTTTAATCTCCAGCAAGAATGGTTGGCTGGTTGTATTAATCAAATGTTCCCTGATTAATGTAACTGGATATTTGCACCTGAGTCCACATTTTACAACGTTGCTCCCTTGTCTCAAAGTGCTGGGGAAGTGTTAGATCTCATGGTTTCTGTCTGCATGGATGCTACACTTTCAGCAAGAAAGTAGTGGTGTCACATAATTCTCGAGAAGATCTATAGGCAATGTGGCTGCACCAAGCAACAATGGGTGAAAAGTAGGATTTTCTTGTCACTTTTTTTTTTTGAACGGCTAGTGTATTGGTGGGACTATTCCGTTAATGACCTCCCAAAATTCCACATCTTAGATCAGAATCCTAATATTCCCAAGTAGCTGTAACCAACAATATGCTGTGTTTTGATGTTCTATCGTATAGCTCTATGTTAAAAAAAAAAAAAACTTCAATCGTATTGTTTAACGGTAAAAGTATATGATTGGAGATGGTTTGGCGTAACTTATCGAAGTTTTCTCCACTTATTCGTCGTTAACATGGAAATCCGAGAGATAAAAGAGAGTTTGGTGTAACAATTTTTCATATTCCTATTGTCTAGTTTGTAAATCATAAATACATGTATAATTAAACGTCTGACTCAAGGGATTCATAAAAATAATTGCTCTTCAAAACTCAGACACCATAACAACAATTAATTTCAAAGAATACATTGATCTTCCATAAATGTCTTGTATAACATCAGACATGACTTGCTTGAACTATTAACTTGGTACGTTTAGGTTTAATTCATATATCAATATAATTTCTTTCTAACGTCAGGCTTGACTTGCTTGAAATCTTAACTACGAAATTTTCCGACCCCCATTGTGTGAGGAACGCACCTGAACCCCACTTCCTATTATATTAAGAGAGAAGCCTAGTGACACCTTTGGACCAAACATACAAAAAATGTCCAAGTTCCATCATTAACAAATTAGGTAATAATCAAAGAACATCTGGAGTAATTCAATTTAATTTTTAAAGAAAAGTAAATCAAAATAATACCTATCAATTATAGTAAAAATGAAAATAAAAGAAAAACCACACTAGATTTCTTTTTACTAATCCTGTCTGATCCTATGCATACCCTTTTTTTTTTTCAAATACATTTCCTCGACCCATTTTTTCATCCAACGGTTGTGATGTATCGGAATTGTGGGTCCATCCAACGGACGAACAGACGCGCCTGTCTCACGCTCCCGTTCCGGAACCGAAAGGACTAGTGTTTCTTCATGTATAAATAGATGTGAAATTTCACAAGCCATTTCTTTTGCTCGAAGGAACAAGCGTCAGTACTCTTCCGCAACATAAGAAAAAAGGTCTCTCTCTCTTTCTAGTGTATTGTTCATGTTGTTTTTCCTTGATATGTGACTGTTCTTGTTTAGTAGATGCATAGTGGTCTGTTGGATACAGTCATACAGAGAACTTCTTCCCACATGGTATGGGTGACCATGATGCTATTTTACAGAGAGAGTTCATGTCTATTTGTTTTGACGTGTGATTTTCCCATATCTGTATACTGCTGTTTATAGAAAGGAAATAGAATCGTCTCTAGTGGGTGAAAATTTTGCACTATTAATTGCTTGCCTTCTTGTCTTTGAAGTGCAAGGATTTAGATGGAATACAGTTGTTCTCAGTAAGGAAATAGAATTGTCTCCGGCTGTTCGATGATCTTGAGCGGACGTGTCCTTTGATCAACTCCTCCTCTCCTTGTCTCCCTGTCATCTACGTCTCCTCTGTCACCCTCCATCTAGAGTTTCAGTTGCTATTTTATAAACTTCTGTCTGCTCGATTTCTGATTTGGAATTTCAGTGAGTATATATTCGAAATTTACTTTGTTGGTTTTGTTGTGTTTTTTCCTGTCTTTTTAGTGCAAGATTTTAGATAGAATATTGTTGTTCTTGGAAAGGAAATGCAGTCGTATCCTGCTGTTGGATCACATGGGGAATTAGTGGACTAGATTTTGTAAAGGTTTCCTTACTTGTCCTATTTGCTTGGGCTGTTGTATTGTAATAATCTTTTTTTAATGGTTTCTGTTTCTGCTCTGATTTTGGATAGCCACGTCCTTATTCTATGTTCCTTTGTTTTGAGCAATTCTGTCAATTTGTACAAATTTTACCATTTTTTCTGTCAGAAGTAACACGTTTAATCAAATCTTATATACCAAATCTAGGGTGATCACATAATATGTGTGCATATAGGCATAATTTATAAAAGGAAATTGTGGAAACTTTGAGAAGATTGTTTAATTAGTCCAATGATAAGAGACGATCTATATTTTTCTCTATATTTCTGTGTTGTCTATTCTTCCATTGTCCAAATCCACCTGAATTGTTCTTCTTTGTGCAGGTCAAGTTCTACAAAAATGGCCAACTCATATCTTCTACCAATCTTTCTGCTATTAGTCTTGACCCCCTTGCACACCGCTAGCTTGTGGCTACCTCTATTTTCAGGTTCTTCAACCACCAAACCGTCTCTAACGTTGGAAACAAAAGATGTAAAAGCAGAGTTCTCCCTGCAGAGCTTTGAGAACCAGGAAGGGAAGAAACTCCTCGAGGATGTAAAGTTGAAGCAACTTAGTTTGAACACATGTTGGCAGGAGGCGTACCGGAACCTCTTCACTAGCTGTTCGGAGATCATCGTCAACGAGGAGAAGCACAAACGGCTCGCTTGGCAGCTCAGCGATTGCTTTGTGAAGGACTCTGGCAGGCCAAGCCTGCCTTCTTGCAGTCTGAAGGTTACCATGAGGGAGTGCAGGAAGAAACTGCAAGATTTTGAGAATGACATCTACCTCCAGTTCTTCATTCAAACCAATGCAATATGCCATCAATTGCAGTAAGGATTACAAACTCCATTGCATTTTTATTCTTTGTTGGTGATAGATGACTTGTTTTAAACGAGAATTATCATATGTTGATTAATTTGTAATCATATTTGATTAGTTGATGCATCGTTATGTGTAACATTATGTGAAATATCCATTATAAGTCCAAGTGAATTAGTGAATATATAGTCTAGTGATTTAGAGAAGGCTACCATCAATGGGGATTGCTGTTCTTGATTTGATAGGGCAGATTCATTCAAGAGAGACACAGAGAGATTAATCAACGATCTGAAAGTATCGGCACAAGCTGCCGAGGAGAAGCTAGAGGTGCTTGAAGGAAAGGCAGAAGGACTTCTACAAGGCGCAGCTGAAATCCATGGTTCCTTGAATTCCATTGACAGTCAAACCCAACAGATTGCGCAGAAGTCGAGCAATGTCGAGGAACAAATCAATGATGTGCTGAAGAATTCTGAGGTTATCTTCGAGCAAACGAAGGGAATTGCCGCTTCTCAATCGGTGCTGCAGGAAGGACAGGTGGAAATGAAGCAGAAGTTGGAAACAAGCATGGAATTCCTACATGAGTCCTATGAGACTTTGGGGGATGGGATGGAGGTGTTGAAGAAGGAAGCTCTTGACATAGAGAAGGAGATCATTCAAGTTGGTGATTTGATGTCTTCGAAGATGACCACTCTTCAAAGCACCGCTGACGATATCAGCGATGTTGCGGGAGCATCGTTGGATAAGCAGAAGCAAGTTCTTAGTGGACAAACAAAGGCTCTTGAAGAGCTTGAGTTCCTCACAAATTTCCAATCACAAGCACTTGAGGAGAGCAGGTAATGAATCCGCAAATCATGCTGTTTAATGAGATAAATGATAGCCAACTTACATCAACTCTTAGTTATTACGTGTGGAAATTGTAGGGCTACTTTACAACAATTGGCCGAGTTCAGCCACAAACAGCAAGCGGAGCTACTCCAACGACAAGACCAAATTCAACAAGCACATGACCGGTTGATTCAAAATTCACAATCAATTTTGGCAGCTCAGGTACATTACCGGAATTGGTTAGTTCAGAACCTGTTTTTTTCTGTTCTCAATAAATTTATTCAGGAATCTTATTAGTTTCGTTCTTGTAGGAAGAGTTTGAATCAAAACAGGCAATTATTTTCCATGCCCTTGACAAGCTCTTCGCTCTGCACAATGCAATTCTCGTTGAATCGCGTTTCATCAAATCATTCTTTTTCTATTGCTCGGTGATCTTTATAGTTTACATGCTCACGAGCGCGAAGCAAACCTTCGCAGTGAGAGCACGCCTTTATTTTGGTATGCATTTGTTCAAGATGTTTATTCTCATTTTATAGTCAAACGAGTACGTGCTTAAGATTGACCATGGAGTTTGATTATGTAGGTTTATGTCTTACATTTGCTTTTGAAATCTTGATTATTCGATTCATGGAGGATGGCTTTCAGACACAAGCTTGGATAACTTCCAAAGTGTTCTTCTGGAGATCACTCTTCCTATTTGCTGCCTTGCTTCAAATTATTTACTCCATTTTTACTTACAGGTAGGCTCATTGCATAATCCATAATTTTAAAAAAAAAAAATATTGCAAATTCCATATTGTACACAATCTTCGTAAGCAAAATTGTTTTATAATTTCTATTGGTTTTGAAAAATATGTCTTGTAGGGATTATGAAGTGCTGAACTACAAAATGCTTCAAGAGCTAAAGGAGAAAATTGACATCATGGAACAGAACAAAGGTAAAAGAAATGAACCTTAATTTATTTTACACAGCATCACATAACGAAGGTTACTCAATCTTTTTAGTTCTTTTCTGTAGGGAAACAATTGTGTGCCGTGAGCATGGAAAGCGATTTGGATATGTACTCGTGGATCACCAACGACTTAGCAGAAGAAGTGAACAGTCACGACGATCCTCACTATGTTGTCCCAGAGGAAGTTGCAGAGAACTCCATTACTTGTTCAATTCCGAGAAGCTACAATCTTCGTCCTCGTAGGCAACGATGAACTCTATATTTTACTTGTTCACTTATCAAGATCTCATGTTCTTCAATTTCTAATTACACAAGTAACATTTCAACGGAACTAAAAAAAGAGTGTGTTGCTGACATTAGTTATGTATATACACATGGATAGACAATACAATTTTTAATAATTTTCCTTTCCTTTTCTTCTTCTTCTTTGTTGTTGCAAACCATAATCTATTAAGGCACGACAAACACACAAACACAGCCAAAAAAAAAAAAAAAAACAAAACACTGTTTTAGACTATGGTGGTCTGTGCGGCCAACCGAGGGAGAAGGGCCGAAAGGCACACTGTGAATCCAAATAGAAGCATGGTAAGTGCAGTGAAGTTGATCACCTTAGCCTCTGGTCCAGGCTCTACTACACTCTGCGTGAGGCCAGTCTGCGCTGTGCATATCGCCATGAGGAAGATGGCGAGTCCGGCAAACGCGTGCCATGGCACGGCCATTGCCCGTGATGGCAATGGCGCTCCGGGGTACCAGAAGTAGAAGAAACCAAACAACCACTGCAAAATTCCAGTTGCCAACAATGACATGTGAACACAGAGGGCTAGTTTCAGTAGAGATAGTACCACAAGGAGGAGGAGGAGGAGGAGGACTCCCAACAGGGGAATGGAAGAGAAGAACCTGCAAGCCATATAGGCAAATGGTGATGATTCCGAGCCACGAATGCAAGGTGTACATGTTCGGGATCGCGTTCTCCTTGTGGTACTTGAAGGCGGTGTACACCCCAAAGGCCCCCATCGAAATTGCAACCAGTTGGAGTAGCGAGTGGACCGTCTTCTTCACCTTCTTCGTTGCATGAACCGTGTTGTATGCCATGATTGCTGCATGCCAAGAACACAAGAACTTAATCAAATCTCAGACTTCCTCGAACAATACAAGGATGTGTACGTACCTTCTCCTGAGACAAATATGAAGCCCATGAATATGATCACAGGGTGTGCCTGCAAAAGAGCCAATAGTTTATCGACAAAAATGTGAATATATTCTGACTTAACCACTTGGACGTATGAAATGATCGAATTGTGAATGGAGGCTGGCTAACGTTGATGATGAGGTTCACGTTGTCGGATTGAAGCGAGAGTCCTCCTCGGAAATGTATGGTCCAGACGAGGAGGAGGACGACGGTTACGACGGCAAAGACGTGCGCAGCCACTGCGACGTGCGAGGCGGTGGCTCCTAGAACATTTCTCCCCGAGGTAGCCATGGAGGAGGAGGAGGATGCTAGTGCTGTGCTATGACCCCGAAGCTGCCATCTCAGGTGATTATAAAATTGGTGTCGTGATGGAGAAGTTGCGTTGTGGATTGGGTTTGGCATATGTTGTAGGTTCCTCCATGCTTGGGAGAAGTTGAGCCTCGGGAAGGCATCATCGTTTCATGGAGTTGCTGTATACAAAGATTCTTGCATCGGTTGGAGTGGAAGACGACGTGCGCGTTGCAGAATAGAGGCTTGGAATAATCGATTCCACCTGCCGTATCGGTGTCCTAAAAGTGTAGGTAACTGAGCTATTTTCTAGTCGATTACTTTAGACATCAAGAATGGGACGAAGATTACTACCTTCATAATCTCCTTTTGGAAATTGGGATGTACAAAACTGGCAAACTAAACCAGGTATTTTGATGATGAGAAGTTCATTCTCTATCATCTACATTTGGTTGATAACCAAAGCAGAGAATGCCAATTAAACTTTTCAAGTAGCACAGGAACCCAAATAAATAATTGGATGAAGCATATGGTTTGACAGATTGGTTCGGTTCCCCTTTCTTTCTTGTGGTGGGTCTTATCGGCTACGCTTGCCGTTTCTTTTTCTTTTGCTTGGGTAGACAATATCAACCATTAGATATATTCAACGGCTGTGGTATATGCTGCATGACATGGTAGCGACATAGCGTCAAGGCATGGTGGTGATACGACGACACATAATAGCAGCATGAGGTATTGAGGTACATGAGACAGTGGCACGAGATATATGGTGACACGACGACGGATGTACATGAGAGCAGTGGTGGCACACAGACAAAACTGTCAGGAGAGGAGGAAGAGAAGTGTGTTGGAGGAATGATAGTGATGGAGAGGGTTGAGGAGACGACGACGATGGTGTGTGGGAAGGCGATGGTTAGGAAAAGGAGGACAGAGCCAATGCGGTGTGACATGAGAGGAGGAGGAGGCGGTAGAAGAGGAGGAAGAGAAAGTGTAGGAGGAAGAGGAGCGCGTTTGAGGGACAATAGTAGTGGTGAGGGGTAAGGAGGTGACGACAACGATGAGGCGACAATGACAATGTGTGGAGAGCAAGAAGAGGAGGTCAGAGGCGACAGAGGAAGAGGAGAAGGAGGCGACGGGAGATTTTAATCTTAGTTGTTAATTGAATGTCTATAGAGGGTCTTCCTGTAGACATTTACATATGCATTTTTACCATAATATATCACAACAAATAAAAAAAAAATTTAAATTTCAAGTTTTACCTATAGTAGTGCAATGAAAGTCCATTATACAAATAAAAACATGCATTTAGGTAAAGGTTTACTATGATTTTACCTCTCTTCTACTTTTCAATTGAGTTGGTGATTATTAGAATTTAAAAGTAGGAGTGTAAATGGATCAAGTTTAGAATCCACCTTAATCCATTCTTTCCTAATGAATAATGGATTGAGTGAATATCCATCTTAAAAAAATTTAGTTGTTATCCTACTTGTTATTTATTAGAATAATGAGTGGTATGTGAAACAGGTGAGTTTTTTTTTTTGTTTATTCTAGACTTTTATCATTTCATAGACTTTTCATAGATAATCATTTTATTTATTTCTAATAACATCATAAGAGTTAATAATATGAGATTCCAATGGAAACAAATGCAACATATTAAAATAGCCTATTATGTCTTTGAACAGAGATTGATATTCTTACAAAAATTCATCAACATTACAGAAAAGAGGTACAATCTAAACAGAGATTCATTGATTAATCAAAGTTAACTGAGGTCTTTTACAAAGATTGAGACTCAAAAACAAACCAATTGTTGAAATAAATATTGTGAAAAGAAAAATAAGCTCGACAAAATTTCTAGTCTTACTATTGGTGTTTTTTTTATAGAAATTGGAAATAGAACTGATGTAGGATAGAAATACTTTCTCTTAGATAGATAAAAAGATCATCAGGTTCAACGTATCTCATCCCAAGAATAAGAAGATAAGAGCCTCTGAGATCATGAAAGTCTTCTCCGTTGGGTCATATCCTTGTCACATTCTCAAAGAGGTGGAGGACGAAGGAGCGATCAATGGATAGGTAGAGAGGAGATCGGCGGAGAGGCAGAAAGGCGAAGGGGCAGGGAAGCGATTGACTGGAGATCGGGATTTCAGAGCAGAAGGAGAGGTGGAGAGTGGTCTATGATTGCATTGCGACAGGATTTAGGGTTGAGGAAGAATGACTAAATGAAGGTGTTTTCTATTTAGAGAATTAGGCTGTTATTATATATTTATGTTAAGGAGTTATGATTTGTATAAATTTACTAATTTACCTCTGACTTGATGTATTGGCCGATGACGGATTAATAGATCAATGGGTATATAAAATCTCTACCATAACCTATTCTTAACATGTTGAATCGGATTGGGTTCACAAGTGATACCTGACCCACTTATAATACTATTTATAAGTGGTAAACTAAAGTTCTTTTTTTTGAAAAGGTAAACTAATTGTTACTATTGTCCTTCCAGTGAAACATCGACAGAAGGCTAACAAATCAAACATCAATATTATTTTTTTTTTTGCAAAGCAAAATGGAGGCCAAAGGCCCCAGGTGTGTATGTATACATATACCAAAAATCAGTACAAAAATTGTACAGAATCAGCCTACAACAACAAGCTTAGAGGACCCCTATACAAGATACACAAATGCCATACAAACACCCATCAAAAAACACACAAGACCAGCCAGAAGGACAACCTCCAAAAAAGACATGACAGCTATTGGAATTTCAACGTAACCAATTGTCACGTCTCAAATTTTCCACAATAATTTAAACAAATTAAATTACAGGAAAATTAAAGCTAAACAGTAAATATCAAACTACCAGGAACCTGTGTGCAGCTAGGAGACTCCGATCTATACGCACTACGTTAAACCAATCGCATGTCCACACCTGCAAACCAAAACTACAAGGAAAACGCATGAGTGACCAAAGTCACCCAGTACGCACCCCACGAAAACTACGGAAAACAAAAACCATAATCTATTTTCCTTTTAAATTCATTTTGCAAACTATTTTCTCAAAAATTCATAAATCAAGCCCACACCGGCCAAAACCACAAACTAGGGCTCTACTAGCCCAAAGCCACAAGCAAAGGCCCTCAATGGCTAAAACCACACACAGTGAGTCGGGAAGGCCGGCTCTAGGCAACCTAACTTTGGCCACACGCAGTCCACTAAGAAGCGACCCCAGCGTTCTGCACTGCCACGGTGACGGCCACCCTATGTAGGAGCGTTCACCGTCTCGCGATTCCCCTTCCTCAGGAGAACTCTCAAAAGCCAACCCCTCCTTGGAAAAGTTGTTCTGTCTCTCAAGACGCTACCAGTTACGAGACACGTGTCCCACCCGCACTGGTCACCACAGGGTACGCCTCCTCATGGTGTCCTCCACACACGGTGCTCAGGAGAGAGTGCCATACCTCCACACCCGACAACACCCGAGCCTTAGTGCTCACAGCGACAACAGGAGTATCATACTTCCCCGTCATGCCACAAGACACCTCAACCCTCGGACCACAACCCTAGCCTTGAGACAACAGTCAAGGAGTCTCATACCTCAAGAACCCGACGCCCCTCAGCCTCAGGTATCTCGACCCTCGACCTTAACTAGGGTGTCGCGCCGACCACCCGAGAATGTCGTCACATTCCTTGGTCTCGACGACACGGTCCCACACTGTCTTGGCCCACACACAGAAAACCAAGAAAACACTTTCCAAAACAGGCCAACTATTTCGTTGAAATCCATTTTCCAAACTATTTTCATATCTTTGAAAATTCTTCCAAAACCTCGACAAAACAGCGCATCAGGTGTCCCAAGAGACCACCAATGATGGCCCACAATCCCATCTTACAGGAACAAAACACGACAATCCAGAAAGCTTTGGAAAACACATTTATAAACTCATTTGGGCCCAAAATCGGCATGCTTAAAACAGGTTCGATATGCCGAAAACCCCTAGTTCGGTAGGCCGATCGAGATCGGTCGACCGAATCAGGTCAACACTCAGGCCAAATTCGGTATACCGTCCAAAATCGGACGACCGTATTTCGACCAGAGAACCTAAACTGACAGAAAAACGGTATGCCGAACGGAATCGGTATATCGAAATCTACTGATTCGGTATGCCGAATTCTACGAAACCAGAAAACGGCCCAAACCCTACCGTCCGAAATCGTCCCAACTGGGACCTCCTATCGGACCCTCTAAACAAATACCAAAAATCTTGCATAAAACTTAAGATGTAGACCCTCGAGTCTACTCCAAAACCCAACAAACAAAACTAAAATTCATTCACCATGCATCAAGATATAAAATCACAAAGGCAGAAGGGTCAAAACGACCCAAAACGCAACCACCGGCATAAATGCCCAATAAATGTTCCATAAATTCTCAATAAATCACAATAAATTCTAGAAAAGTAAATTTACCTAGATTCCATGCAATCCTAGCATTTTCTACCAATTTCATGCTCTCTATTACATGGGGTGGAGATGTGTACCTGAAAAACGCCTCCGGCGATTCTCGACCGACTCCGGCAACCAAGGCCTCGCCACGACCACGGGAGCACACCACGCAAGCTCTACGCACCACCCTGAGCCCTTCGCTTCGCTCCCTCAATCTCTCTCTCGGCGTGCGCGATGGAAGAACAAGGGAAACAGAGGAGGTCAGGTGGAAGGAGAAGGAGAAGGAAGAGTGGGGAGGAAGAGAAAGAAGGTGGGGGAGGAGGAAGGGAAAGGAAGGAGAAGGAAGGAGAAGACGACGATGGTGACGGAGGAGAGCGGTGCGGCTTATAAAGCCTGCGCCTGCAGTAGATTAGAACGTGCTCACCTACGCGTCTCAGCCACCGACACACCACACGAGCAACCACCCACTCCGCCCAACCAACAGCCTACAAATGCAGGTCCCATTGGGACCCCACACCTGGGCTCCACACGGACCCACACTCAGGCCCCACATGCATAGTGCCACAATGCACAGTGCCAAACCACGCACAGGAACACACAAGCAGAAGCCCGCCCACGAGACCCAAGTCAAAAAGCACAAAACCACACAACGAGCTTCAGAACAGTAACACCCGTCCTGGAAGAAAATTCATAAAATATAAATAATTACAAAATAAAATTTACGGATGTTACATCCTACCAACAACATCCCAAAGTTGCTGCACCCTTCTTGCGGAGTGGTTGGGATCAAAAAGTCTTGCATTACGCTCCCTCCAAAGATAGTAGATAATAACTGAGATCATAAATAGTACCTGTATACTCAGTGATTTAGAGGACAAACATCTCGCCCTATCCAGCACTTCAGCGACCGTTTCACGAGGGTCCACATAGAAGATAGTTGCTCCTCAAGCAAGCAGCCCTTGTGAGTAAATGCATCTCCAGAATAGGTGCGCTTGATCTTCATAAGCACCATAACATAGAGGACATCTTGAGATAATACATACTCCCAGGCGGCGCAATCTATCTTGGGTCTTCAACCGATTCCTCATGACAAGCCAGAGGATGAAAGCAAACCTGAGCATATGACCCTTGAACCAAACAGCAGACGCCCACACCACCGGAGGCACCATGGATCTAATGGCTTGCCAGGCAAAAGAGTTGGAGAAATCCTCTACTAGGTCAGGCAACCAAACGATAGGATCTCGTGCAATCAATGGACTGATGATAGGGCAGACAGTAATAATTCCATGCCAGAACCATGAAGGCTATCGAGCCATGAGAACCAGCCAGATCGTCTGATTACGAATATACTTCTCCTTGACCCAGTGCACCCAAATAGCACACTAATTCGAGGCTCTCTGCCAGAAACACTTCATAATGCCAGCCTTGTTACCATCCGCAATTCGCCGCAGGCCCAGTCCACCCTCTGCACGAGGTTGACAGCAGTTGGTCCAGGAGACCGGTGGAGCACGCCCTTCCTTCCACAAAACTCTACTGAGCAATCCTTCAATTTCCATAATGACAGCCTCTGGAAGTTGGAATATGGACAACCAGTATTGCACAGAGGAGCTTAAGAAGGATTGGATAAGGGTACACCTACCCGCCATTGCTAAGAACCTGCTCTTCCATCCAGCGAGCTTGGCACGCAGCATCTCCAGTAAAGGTGCACACTGCTCCTTAGTAATGTGCTTAGAAATCAACGGAAGCCCAAGATAAGATAAAGGGAGAGATCCCTCATGAATGCCCAGAACACTAGTGATCGGTTGAGTGTCGACCTTGGAGCCCCCATACACAACCGTACTCTTTGAGAAATTTATGGGCAACCCCGATAATCTGGTGAACTGATCCAGCACTTCCTTGATGCATAGAGCATTGCTAACTAAGGCTGATCCAAAAATCATCAAATCGTCCACATACATAATATGCAAAACCCGGCATGTTCCATTCCTAATTCTTAGTGGTTGAAAGTGATCGCCGCTGCACACGTGCTCCATGAGACGAGAGAAAGCCTACATCCCGAGGACAAAAAGGAAAGGGGCAACAGGGTCCCTTTGCCTCAGCCCATTGGAAAACTTGAAAGGAGAAGTCATTGTCTCGTTCACATTGACAGCAAAGGAGGCTGAAAGCATTGATTCAATCATTCGGCACCAGCGCCAGTCAAACCCCATCCGTCTAAGCATCGCCAAGAGGAAGGACCAATTAACCGAATCATAAGCTTTGGCGAGGTCGATCTTACACATCATTTTGGAGCGCCACTGGGGGGTATGGAACTAGCTAACCACTCATGAGTCGTGATAAGAGCATCAGTAATAACGCAGACAGGAACAAAGGCAGATTGAGCTTCACTCACCAGACGTGGGAGCAGTGGCTTGAGTCGTTCCGCCAAGAACTTAGCAATGATGCGATACAACACATTATAGAGAGCTATGGGCCGATAGTCAGAGAATGAGTCGAGGACAGCACATTTAGGGATAAGCTTCAAGGATGTGAAATTCATTGCCCTCATCAATCTCCCAGTGCGGATAAAGCTATTAACAGTAGTAAGAAGGTCAGCCTTGATGAGTCCCCACACATCACAGAAGAAGCCAGTCGTAAAGCCATTTGGCCCTAGTGCTTTATCAATCTCCATGCTCCATATAGTACACTGGAGTTCCATTTTTGTGGCCGATGCAATAAGTACCCGATTTTCCTCTACCGTAACTTCTTCAAATAGGAGGTCAGACGGAAGCGGGTCACAAGTATGTCTGGAATTGAGTAACTTACTATAGAAATTAGAAGCTTCATCCAGCAACCGATCATCTGGGATCACTTTCCCCTCCAGATCTTTTAGCTCTCGAATCTGGTTCCTAGCCTGGCGCATGATGAGAGAATGGTGAAAGAACGAGGTATTGGAGTCACTAGCACGAAGCCAGAGGACCCGACTCTGTTGCCGCATAACCTTATCTTCATGATCTAAAGCTTGTCTGAGTTTAGTTCTGAGACAGGCATCTTCCTTCAGCAATTTAGTGTTCCGTATATTCAGGTCGCCGTCCTCACCATCATCCTGAGCAAATTCCATCTCAATAGCGAGTTGCTGGAGTTGATCTTGAATTTGCTTCACCTCTATACTTGCGTTGCCAAAAGTGTCTTTGGCCCATCTAGCAAGCCCAGCACGAGTACAGGCTAGTCGCTTGACTAACTTGAACATAGGAGTCCCATCAATCTTCGTCCTCCACGCTCGTTGAACCACGTTCAGGAGGGTTGGATGCTCCGTCCAATGGTTGAAAAGTTTGAAGGACCTAGGTAGTTTCAATGGTTCCCGGCTCAGAGAGAGTTCAAGGGGGTGATCATGCCTCCCAATCCGCAATCCGACTAGAGCTATCAGGAAAAGACACGAACCAATCTGCCGATACAAAGCACCAGTCAAGGCGCGAATGGATTGGCGATGAACCCCAGATGCCCCTCCAAGTGAACAAGTCCCCCCGACATAGGGAGCTCAATCAATCCCTCGTTCTCCACCTAGCCATTAAAAGGACCCATAGCATTGCTAATAGGATGCGTAGGTCCCTGATGCTCCTCTGGAAGCCTAACACAATTAAAATCCCGATAATTAACCCATAATTCATGCATATTTTATTCCCATATTTGTCTATTTTGTATATAAATAATATTACTCGAGGTGCTTTGTGCAGATTTTGCAAAACTTGAGGACTTAGAAAGACTCTACGAAAAATAAGGAGGAAAAGAATAATTGTGTCATAAAAGAAGAGATTTTTGTATAGAAAATTTTAGAGCTATGTCAAGAGGTCAAACACATTTTCCATGTGCCTAAATACTAGCAAAATATCAATTAAGCTGTGGAAAAAGTCAAAGAAGATCCTAGAATACATGGACACCTCTCAGGCACTCAGATGATGATCCGACGCTTTCCAAGTACTTGCACCAGATATTTTTGACTTGGTCTTCTTTGGATAAGATTCTCAATTGTAAATATCTTGTATTCAAAATTCAAGATTAAATTTTGTATTCAGATTTGTCTCTGACATATGCAAGTCCTTGTAAGTTTATTAAAGGACCCGTTATGTAGATCTATGGATCCCTACGCAAGCAAGGAAGGAAAGAAGCAAGGTTTTAGACTCTCTTTCTTTTCTTCTATTTTGGGAGATCCTGAAGATCATCAGTGTAATCTCAGGTTCCCTTCAATAAAAAGTTTTTTTATTTAATTATGTCTTCTATTTCTTCTCTTCCCTTCTTTTATTTTATTGTTTTACGTAATCATGTGTGACTAATTTTCTAGATCTAGGATTGAGATGAAGTTCATGTAATATTATATGTCATGATTAA
>JAMKQA010005122.1:0-15097 GCA_024699735.1 Posidonia australis | reverse complement strand
GATCGCCTTGAGATGTGTCTAACAACTATAAAAACGGTCGTAAACAGCTAGTCCAACGGTATGCCGTTTTGGCCTCGGTATGCCAAAAATGATCTTTAATCTGCAATCCACGGGCAATTCGGTATGCCGAAAATCCTTCGGTATACCGTTTTCTTCTGAAACGGTATGCCATTTTCTTCCGGTATGCCATTGTTTAGCTTTGTCTTCATCTCCTCATCTGTTCCGGAGTTCCGATGCACATACCGTTTTTTACTGAAACAGTATGCCGACAAATCTTCGGTATGCCGACAAATCTTCGGTATGCCGACAAATCTTCGGTATGCCGTTTTCAATTCTTCTTTTCATCTAGCGGAACGCCGTTGTTCATACCGTTTTTTACTGAAATGGTATGCCGATTTGACTCTGGTATGCCGTTTCTGTTACTTTGAAAAACACTTGCATACAATTGAGAATTTATACAGAAAAACACAAGTATATCTCCAGTCATATTTTTGAGTATATATGTTTAAGAACTTATATTTTTTTTTCATCCTTTAATATTTATGAAAATATGCACTAGCAATGATTTAAGTTATCATCAAAATAATGCACTATTTCTAACACTTGTATGATTGATGGAATCATGAATGGTTTGAGGGATTTTGAAGTAGACTTGAGGGTCTACACCCCATGATTTTATGGAAATTGTTGGTGTTTGTTTGGGAGGTCCGATCGAGACTCCCACTTTGGGTGAATTCCGTCGCTACGGAACAGGGGTATGCCCTGTCTGCGAGGAATTCGGTGTACCAAATTTATTCGGTATGCCGAAATCCTGACAGATTAAGCCAGATACCTGATTTCGGCAAACTGAAAACACCCAGTCGACCGAAACAGGGGGTTTCAGCATACCGAAAATTTTCGGTATACCGAGACAGGGAATTTCGGAATACCGAATTGAAAATTCGGTATGTCGTTTTTGCCCTGAACCTGGGATGTTAAAATGTGAATTTTGATGAATGTTAAGTGGTTTTAAGGGTATGGTGGGTTTATATGATTGATGTTTCCCCATGTAATGACATGTAGGCATGTGGAACCCCAATCAAATGAATTTGGACGTGGTTTTGGGTTTTAGACCCTATTAATGAATGAAAAAGATGGTTTTATGTGGTTTTAGGCATGAGACCCAATTTATGACTTTAAGCATGGTTTTCATGGCTTGAGTTGGGACCTTAGTGGAGGGTCAAGTGTTGCAAGGAAATATAGTCCTACAACGAGAAGAATGGAATGAAATGAAAAATGGTTTTGAAATGGAACACTGATAATGTGGTTGCCGAGCTCATAGCGGTGTAGGTTGAGCCTGGGTTTTCATACCTAGTTGTTCGAATCACCGACAGTGTAGGCTGAGCCTGGGTCATTGTACAGAGTTGTTAAGGTCACCGAGCTCGTAGCGGTGTAGGCTGAGCCTGGGCTTTTGATCCTAGTTGTTTGGGTCACCGACGGTGTAGGCTGAGCCAGGGTCATTGGACCTAGTTGTTTGGGTCACTGATTGGGGCGTCAAACAGAGACGTATCCCCGTGCACTTATGAAATGAAATTGAGGCCGGTTGGCTGAGGCGGTGACATCCCACACGGGGAATTTCATCGCGACAGTGCAGGAAGGTAGGGGAAGGATGTCCTCGCCTACTGCTTGTGTGCTTGGTTACCCTTGATCAAGGTAACAGTAAAGAAAAGTGGAAATGAATAACGAAAGTGAAATGTGATTTGGTCAGGATTAGACTGATGAAATGGTCCTAAAATCTTGAAAAGAAATGATGATGTTTTAACCAGTTGTCAGCCAATGTTTATGATTTGGTTTTGAGCCCAATGAGGCATTGTGTTTTAGGCTGGATCTGGTCAGAAATGTGAATTTGAAAGTATGTTTTGGGATGAATCCCAAATATTGAAAAGGGGAATGTTTTGGAAAAATGAATTCCAAAAGGTTTTTGAAAAAAAATGTAAAGGAATGTTTTGTAAGAAAAAGTGGTTTTGGAATGAATGTCCAAATGTTTTGAGAAAAGAAAAGGAAACATGGCTTTTGAAAAAGTATGGATTGGGATTGAATTCCCAAGTGGTTGTTTAATAAAGAAAGGATGATTTTCAAAAAGAGAATACCAAGTTTTAAAAAAAAAGTGAGATTTATGATTTTGCCAAGGTTTTGTGGTTTGTATGTTTTGGGGTGCGTACTGGGTGACTTAGATGTCACTCACGCGTGCTTTTTGGTTTTCAAGTGAAGACCGCGTGCAGTCGGGTTCCAGTGCAGGAGTTGGAGCTTCTAGTCGCACATTGTGATCCTGAAGGTGAGCCTTAGTTACAGTTATTTGATGTTTCTGTAATTAGTGTAATTATGCTTGATACTATGTTATGGTGGCGTGTCTGGGATCGGGGCATTACAGAATTGGACTGAAAATGCAATTAAAAGTTAAACAGGGCAAAATGTGTAATATCCACAGTACAATTTTAAAAAAAGAGAGTTCGGGGGCCAAAGAATAAATTCCTAGGACTTAATTGTAAGGAAAACATGAATGTAGGGATTTAATTGTGAGAAAACATTTACTTACAAACTAAATATGAAATTAAAATCTAACAGGGTAAAGCATGTAATATTTACAACAATAATAAGAAACTAAACAGTTATTTAAAATACCAGGGACTTAAACATAAATAAAAGGACTCTAATGTAATGAAAAAAGGATTCAAATGAAAATAATTTAAAACTAAGTGTCTTTTTAATAAAAACCTGAAAAACTAAAGATCACTACCAGTAATTCGAAGATCGCCAGCGGCGACGGCCTGGGAGGCTCATCTGAGCTCTCCCGACGACTAATCAGCAATTTGAGGGTCTGAGAAGCTTGCGGAGGCGACGGGGGGAAGATCCAACGGCGCCGATGAGATCGTCGACGGCTGGACCGGCGGGTCGACGTCAGCCACGACCTTTCTTCTCTGGCGACGATGAGCTTTGTGGGAAGCGGTCCTGCAGGCATCCTAGCGGTGAGCAGAGGGTCCGAGGGGTTTGAGGGTGGTGTGAAGATGCTTCCTGAGGCGTCGGGCATGATCGAGGTAGCCTTGGTTGCGCCCCCTATCTCGATCTCCGACGACAACTTTTGATGGTGTGGAGGCGGCATTGTAGCGGCGGTGAAGCGCGAGGAACAATTGGGGAAGCTCCAGGGGCCCGCGGTGGTGCTCCTGCATGTTACGGGAGGGGTTGGAATGGCGTGGGTCGCTTCGCCCGCCTTTGGCTCCGGCGATAGGTGCAATGGTGACGACAGCGGTCGACGGGGTCACTTGGGAGGCTCCTCCAAAGCTAAGGGTGACGAGGGGGAGGAAGGAAGAGGAGGGGAGTGGTAGGTAAGGCCCATGGGGCCTTGCCAAGACCCGGAAGGCCTGAGGCCTCATCGGCGGTGGTGAATCCACCACAAAAAGTAGGGGGAGGCGATGCAGAGCGGCGGTTTCCGCCGACGCACGGCCTAGGAAGCTACGAAAAGGCTGGACAAAGCTAATGAAATCGTTCTAAAGTTAAAAGAAAAAAGGAAAATTACCTGGATGGAAGTTCTAATTGTCTCCCGGTGACGACGACGGCGCTCCGACGAGATGCTCTAGTTGCGTTCTAGAGGGTCTTCGGGGTTGCAAGTGGGCGTGGAGAAGGGCTTTGAAGGTGAGAAATTGGTTGGGTGGTCTGAGGCTCAAGATGGGGTGCTCTCTCAGGATCTCTCCTCTCTCCGGCGATCTCTCTCTAGTTTTTTCTCTCCGCTCCGTTCAGTTGCATTCTTCTCCTCCTCTGGTACAGTTGTTTCTTTTCTCTCAGTTGGTGGCTCCTCGAGGTTTTTAAGGGAGGAAGGAGTGGTCAAGAGATCAGGGTGTCGTGGTTGCCGTTGGACTTTCGTGGGAAGGATGGAGTGGGGAGATCGTGTGGGGAGGAAGAAGGAACTGTAGATTTATTTTTGTGCTTTACTAAGTTTCTAGTTGAGAAAAATGTAAGGAATGTATGGGCTTAACAAGCCTTGCTTTGTGGGCTTTGGTTGTTTTTTCTTCTTTTGGTTTTTTTGGCTTGGTTTTGTTTTAAGTTTTTTAGTTTTGTTTTAAGTTTTTGGTTTTGTTTTAAGTGTTTTAATTATTTCTTTTGGTGGTTTTAATTAAATCTTGATTTTGTGATTTTGAAATTTAGTTGGTCTGAGGCTCAAGATGGGGTGCTCTCTCAGGATCTCTCCTCTCTTCGGCAATCTCTCTCTAGTTTTTCCTCTCCGCTCCGTTCAGTTGCGTTCTTCTCCTCCTATGGTGCAATTGTTTCTTTTCTCTCAGTTGGTGGCTCCTCGAGGTTTTTAAGGGAGGAAGGAGTGGTCAAGAGATCATGGCGTCGTGGTTGCAGTTGGACTTTCGTGGGAAGGAAGGAGTGGGGAGATCGTGTGGGGAGGAAGAAGGCACTGTAGATTTATTTTTGTGCTTTACTAAGTTTCTAGTTGAGAAAAATGTAAGGAATGTATGGGCTTAAGGAGCCTTTCTTTGTGGGCTTTGGTTGTTGTTTTTTCTTCTTTTGGTTTTTTTGGCTTGGTTTTGTTTTGAGTTTTTGGTTTTGTTTTAAGTGTTTTAATTATTTCTTTTGGTGGTTTTAATTAAATCTTGATTTTGTGATTTTGAAATTTAGTTGTTTTTAAATTAGGGTTTTTAGGGGTTTGAGTTTAATTTAGGGTTTTTTGTGATTTAATTAATTGGTTTTAAATTAGGATTTTCAGGATTTTAATTATTTTAGGGGGTTTTGGATTTTAATTAGAGTTTTTAGTTTAAATTAAGGTTTTTGGGTTTTAATTTAGTTTTTTTAGATTTTAAACATGGTTTTTAATTTAATTAGGGTTTTTTAGATTTCAATTAAGGTTTTGAGTTTAAATTAGGGTTTTTTGGATTTTAATTAAAGTTTTTGGTTTAAATTAAGGTTTTTAACTTAATTAAGTGATTTTAGGGTTTTTTGAGTTTAATTTAGGTTTTCCTTGAAATTAAATGGATTAAAGTGGATTTTATTTGATTTTGACTTTAATTAGAGTTTTCACTTGATTAATTAGGATTTTAAATGTTTTTAGGTGAATTTTGTTTAATTTTGGTTTTAATTAGTGGTTTTTGCTTGGATTAAGTTAGAGTGGGCTTGTGTAGGCTTAATGGACCTACATAGGCTTGTGTGCGCTGAAGTGGGCCTAGTGGGCTTGTATGGGCCTGTATGGACTTAGGGTTCTGATGGAGTTAGGGTTTGGGGGTGGTAGTTGCAATCAGAGCATCTTCTAGAGGAGCCTGCTGTCAAGTGACTACAAAATCGGGGTGTCTACACATGGTCTAGATGAATCAAAGTTAGTTTGTGCTAGATCAAGAGAGTTAATCTTCAAGCAGTCAGGTGGCGGGTTTAGATGGTTCCTTCAACCTAGGCCTCACCTTAAGCAACGTAAGGGCAAAAAAAAAAGATCTTGGAATAGGCTTGGCAGAGAGCCTAGGCGGCAGCATTCAGAACAGGCAGCAATGAGACAGCTGCCAGATCGATATTGCAGTCAAAACACAAAAAATTTTAGAAAATTTGAAAAAACCCAAAAATACAGATAAAGGCTAGGCAGCAAAAGAGGCAGAGTAGCTTGATCCATGAGCAGGCCCAAAATTTGCTGATACAGAGGTCATTCAGTGCAGTTACAGGAATACCAAGGTCAGTGTAACTCTCCTCCAGTGCTGACAGGGGCAAGATTCAGAGCAGGTCCTCTCATTTGATGTTATGGACCCTATGTTTGAGTAGGAAATTTTGTTTGAGCACATAACATATAAGGAGGAAGATCACGTAGGTGTAGATGAAAATGATGGTGTGCCACCAGAATTCCAACCCTACAACAATGATTTAAAATGCTCGAATCTCCATGTCGAAGAAGAGACAAAGCCGGTCAATATCGGCACAGCAAACAATGTCAAGGAGGTACACATCAGTGCCAGGTTGGCGCCTTATGCTAAAGCAAAGTTTATCGCCTTTCTCAGAGAATACATAGACATCTTTGCCTAGAGCTATGATGATATGGTCGACCTAGAAGTTGAGGTAGTTGTGCACACTTTGCCACTCAAGCCTAATGTCAAGCTAGTCAAGTAGAAACTCAGAAGATGGCAGCCACAATGACTTCTAAAGCTTAAAGAAGAAATCATGAAGCAGCACAAAGTCGATTTTCTCAAGGTTGTCCTCAATCCAGAATGGCTTGCTAATGTTGTGTCAGTGCTTAAGAAGGACAGACAAGTTCGCATGTCTATTGACTATAGAGATCTTAACAAGGCGAGTTCGAAAGATGCTGTCGTTTATGTATGGTTTCTCAGGCTACAATCAAATCAGTATGGTAGAAGAGGACATGGAGAAAACATCATTCATCACCCCTTGAGGAATATGTTACAAGGTGATGCCATTCAGGCTTAAGAATGTAGGTGCCACAAACCATAGGGTGATGACGATGTTATTCCTCAACTTCATGCACCAAGAGATTGAGGTTTATGTGGATGACATAATTGCCAAATCTAGAGAGCCCAAAGACCATCTTGCCTACTTGAGAAAGTCATTCAACAATCTGTGAAAGTATAGGCTTTGTCTCAACCCTAGTAAATGCATGTTTGGAGTGTCATCTGGAAAGCTCCTCGAACACATCATCAGCTAAAGGAGAATCAAGGTGGACCCTAACAAGGTCAGAACTATCATTGACAGACCTCCCCCCACTACAGAAAAGAAAGTCCGAGGTTTACTAGGGGAATTGCAATATATTAGCTGATTCATTACCCTACTCATGCCAATATGTGAGTCAATTTTTAAGCTTCTGAGAAAGAATGCCCAAATTAGTTGGAGCGAGGAGTGCCAAGTTGCCTTCAAAAAGATCAAACAAGTTTTGGCAAGGCCTCCAGTTTTGGTTCCATTGGCACCAAGGTGGCCTCTACTCATCTATCTGTCAATGACATTGCATTCCATGGGCGCAGTTTTGGACCAGCACGATGAGTTAGGTCGCAATGAGAGGGCCATATATTATCTAAGCAAGAAATTCAATGACTATGAAGCCAAGTACAACACCATTAAGAAAGTCTGTCTGTCCCTCATCTGGGCCACACAATGCCTGAGACATTATATGATGACGTACCTTGTCTTACTTTTGTGCTGTCATGATTCGATGAAATACTTATTCTAGAAGCCAACATTAGTGGGTAGGTGCGTCAAGTGGCAAGTGTTGTTGTCTTAGTATGATACTACTTTTGTCACATAGAAATCCATGAAGGGATAGGCTGTAGCAGATCACTTGGTTGACTCACCTTTTCTAGAGTATTAACCCTTGCTGACTCAATTCCCTGACGAGGATATACTATTTTCCATGGATGACTCGGAATCTGAGGAGCCTAGAGATGAGAAGCAATGCCACCTTTACTTTGATGGCGCCGTTAACAAGAAGGGAGTGGGCATCGGTGTAGTGCTAGCAACACCGTAGGGCTAAATGATCCCGTATGCTAGGAAGTTGATCTTCAAGTGTACCAATAACGAGGCTGAGTATGAGGCACGCATCTTTGGGCTACAAGCTGCACTTGAACATGGTGTATGCAAGTTGCAGGTTTATGGCGATGCCATACTGGTCATCTTATAGGTCAACGACAATTAAAAGACAAAACATTTGAAACTTGTGTCGTATCACACCTATCTCCTGAGACTTATGGCTGAATTTGAAGAAATTCATATCTTTTTCATGAACAGTGCGAAGAACACCTATGCAGACACCCTAACGATGTTAGCATCCTTGCTTTTAGTCTCAGAGGATCATGTAATGCATATATTAGTCATCCATATAGATCAACTTGCACACTACATGAGTATAGAAGAGATGGATACAACAGAGGAGCTCTTGTAATACCACGACATTAAGGCCTTCCTAGAGATCAGAAACCTTCCATCCGACGCCTCAGTCATAGACCGAAGAACCATGGTGCGCCTGGCATCAAAGTACGTACTCGGGGCTGGACACTTATATAAAAGGTCATACAATCAAATGCTTCTGCGATGCTTGAATAAGAAAGAGACCGACGTCATGATGCTACAAGTTTACACTGGAATATGTGGGCCACATATGAATGGAGTGCTGCTAGCCAAGAAGATCATGCTGCAAGGCTACTATTGGTCGACCATGGAGGCAAATTACTGCCAATTTGCCTGATGTCATGCCTACGAGATCCATGAGAATTTGATTCATGTTCCCCCACAATAATTGCACAACATGTCGTCGCCATGGCCTTTCTCTACCTAGGGGTTGACTTCATTGGTGCCATCCATCCAACAGCTTCTAACGGGCATCATTTTATCCTAGTGGCCATTGATTACTTCACCAAATAGGTAGACGTAGCCTCCTACAAAACAATCACCGCCGCAACAATAGAGAAGTTCCTTAGGAATAACATTACAGCCCGATATGAGGTCTTACATGCAATTATTTCCAACAATGGGAAGAATTTCACAGCCAAGAGGATCGAGGATGTCCTATAGAACTTCCAGATCAAGCATCACTGGTCCTCTCTGTACTGCTCACAAATGAATGGTGTGCTTGAGTTAGCTAATAAGAGCCTCACCAAGATACTGAAGAAAATAACAGAAACTCATAGAAATTGGCATGAGAAACTTCCATATGCATTGTAGGCTTACAGAACCTTTGTCCAGACATCTACAAGGGTGACTCCATATTTCTTGATTTACGACATGGAGGCGGTGCTACCCATTGGAGTAGAGATTCCGTCCCTTGGAATTTTAAGAGAAGCTGAACTAGAAGAAGATGAGTGGATAGAAGATTGCTATGCTTAGTTGAACTTGATCGATGAGCACAAGCTACAAGCTATGCACCATGCTTAGTGTTATCAGAGGCGCATGGCCAAATCATATTAGAAGAAAGTCCAACCCAGGAGTTTTGCGCTAGGAGATCTGGTTTTATGCACTATCCATCTCCCAAACGTCCATGGTAAGATCAAACCTAACTGGCGTGGTCCATTCATCATCAAGTGAGTCTTTTCTGTGGGTGCTGTAATCCTCAAGGATATGGACTAGGTGGAGCAATCAGAACCAGTCAATGCATGTTACTTGAAGAAGTACTACCGACAACTGGAGGTCATATCCTTATTCTACAAAGACCACTTCCTTGTTGCTTCCTCCGTTTGTTTACCTCTCGTTGTTGCATTCATGCATCCTTTACATTTCATTCCTGCACTCATGCATTCTTCAACATTTACTCTCACATCCATGCATCCTTTGCTTACTTTTCGTTTCTATATGCATGCATAACACACCAGTAACATCCAACATCATTAGCATAACATCGCTCAATGACGATGTGACCATGCTGGTGGACAAGGACCCACGAGTCTGATATGAAAATAGGACTCATGAACCTATAATATCACAGCAAAGATGGTGAATTCGATAAAAGATACATTGACTCAAAAACACCAAGGAAAAAGGAAGAATAAAAACAAAGGATAAGGAAAAGACAGAGTCCCCACTTAATCTTTTAAAACCAGAAAGACGAGGAAAATCGTATGCAAAAAAAAGAAAGAGAGAAAAAGATGTAAAATAGATGTCAATGAATATGTGCATGCTCTATACCTAATGGACATGACATGAATGGTCATCGCGAGCTAGAGAAAGGATAAGGACTCCTGTTATGCATGGGGAAGGTGTTAGACACTCCTATACGCCTGAGAAATCAATCTTTCTTGGCTATTCGCTTGCTTGTGTCTCTAATGCTAATGCATATATGCTCGTTAAGTCTATGATGCTATGAATGATATATGTCATGCTGATATGAATGAAATGGATGAGATGGAAAACAATACAAACTAGTGCTCAGTAATGCTATGTGAATCCTGGGTTGTTGCTTAAAAGGAATCGACATAGTAAATATCATTGCCCTAAATGAATGTGGAATACTAGAGAATATGGGAAAATAATGCAATGTTAGTAGAGGAGACGAAGGAACCATGGAAGAATACAAGAAAACAAGTCACGAGTGGAAATCGGAAAACACGAGAAACCATGCAAGGCATGCAAGTAAGTGCAGATGTAGAAACTCAAAAGGAGAACAATGCATGATCAAGGGATGAAATAGCATGATGTGATGCAATGGAGCTCAGTTAGCTACCTGTTCAAATTACACAACTTGCCTGCATCCTTCTTCCATGCAATTGGCACGTGCCTATCAGATACAGAACAGAGCAGCGAGTTTCACATCACTTTAGGCCTAAATGTAATGATGCATGGATGCTATATGGTGCATGGGAAGCTAGAGGGGAGGTAAAAGAACACACCTAAATGCTCGGACAGGGGTGAGGTTGGCCGGATGACTCCACCCATCAAGCTCATCACAGATTGGGTTCTACTGGCAAGCTCGCTTGTGAACACCAACTGCAGGCTTCAACAAGGCTCTCCAATGCTTCCAAAGGCTCGAGGGGACAAGGAGGAATGCTCAGATGCAAAGTGAATACAAGTGTATGCAGTGATGACCTTCCACTGCCTTCCCCTCGTCTAACCGGCAACCACGAGTTCGGCCAGCCATATAGGCGACAAGGAGCGTCGAGTGGCCATTTAAGGTGACTAAGGGACGAAGGAGGAAGATGGAGTTGTGTTGGAATGAGAAGCAACGAAGCTCATAGGCTGTCGGTCGATTTTGAGCTCGTTGGAGTTCTCGTCGGCGATGCATGGATGTATAACTAAGATGGCATAGTGAATGTAGATGAAATGTGCTTGGCATAACACAATGATGCAGTGAGAACATAGACAAAACCAAGAGACACGTAATAGGGGGAAAGGAGGTGAACTTGTGGGGTATTGTGGGTTGTCCTCCAGTGGTAGCTCACGACGGTTCTTCTCTAGGCTGCAGAGGCACTGCAGTGGTGGAGGCGGGTCCATAGGAGTATGGTGTGATTGGTGGAAGGTACGTGTAGAAATGCAGGGAGTGGGTGTGATGTTTCAGTGGTTTGGAGGTGGTGGAATGGAGATGATAGTTCTAGCCAAGAATGGAGGTGGATTCGATGGTCGACGACAGCCTTGGGATGTTGTGGGTTGCTCAGGCAAGAGGTGAGGCTTTGCGGGGAGAGTATAGTGTGCTCTAGTGCAAGGTAGTTGATGCCAAGCCAAGAGGGAGTTGTTGTGTTTGTAGGGTGGCCAGAAGGTGGTAAAGTGGTGGCTAGAATGGGTGACTAGCATGGAGATTTGCTCAGGGATGGCTGATGCACAAAGCTGAGAGTCTAATGGGGCTAGAGGTCCAAGAGGAGGAGTTGTTGGGCATGGGTGTTGATTTTATAGAGGGAAGATGGGGGGCTAGTCGTTGGATTTGAAAAAGAGGATTAATGTGGGTGGTTTGAATTAAATCAAGCAAGAATTGGATGGAAATTTGGATTAGATAGAGGGACTTGATGTTCCAGGACAATTGTGGAGCATGCCCAGATGCATACTATCCAATGAGAAAAGGCGGATTGGTGATCTATTAAGTGAAAAGACTAATCGAGCCCTCAGTATTTAATTATTGACCCAACCCCGTCCCCCACCTGTACTACATTGCCACGCTATCAACACGCGGTGATCTAATGACTGGGCCAGGTCGGGACCTTTGGGTTGAGTTCTGAGCTAACTCCTCGACTGCTGGGCCATCAAAATGGCTTGGGTTGGTGGTTGAGTGATTGGTTTATGGTGTAGGGCAGGATTTAGGGTTTTTTGACTGGTTTTTGGGGTGGTTTTTAGGCGTAAAATGAGCTTTGATGTGGGAGAATGCCACGTTACCAGTTACCACTGATGCAATCTTCTAGAGAAATCTACCAACGAGTGGCTATCAATGTGGGGTGTCTACAGATATTTCTCCCTGAATGAGGTTGAGAGACAGATGAAACTGAGACCAATGCTCATGTTTGACAGAAGACACACCATTTGACAACCAGTGGGAGGTAGAGTTTGCTATTAACTCTAGCTAATCATCTCCAGGACCAAGCTCCTCATCCGGATCTACACCTCCCCTCTGTGAAGTGTGGGCAATTTAACGGTTAACCTTGCAGCATAGTTGCTTGGCAGTCGTAGTTGAGGCTGCACGAGCACGGGAAGGACCATGGGCCAAGCTAGAAGCACCAGCCATGTCCTCTTCGCCAGAAAGATCTTCCTCCTTGAGCCCAAGGTTTAACTCTTTGTTGCACCCCGTATTAACCACAACGTAGGCACCCATATCCTGAAAGTTCAATAGTGAGTCAATAGCAAGAAGCATTTATGAGCTTAAGCAATTATAAAATCAGAGTGAACAATTATTTTACAAAGAAAAGCTTTGTTGAAAGAGATACCTACAGGAATGCCTCCCACCATGCTTGAGAAACCAAAGAAAGCATCAGACACCAGGTCATAACATTTCACTTTTACACAGGAATCAAAACAATGGTTACAAGCTACATTAACAGGGTAGAAGATATTACCTTGGCCCGTCTCATTCACCCATAGAAATCCACCAATCTATCCAGGAATCCCTGCAACAAACACATGCAGACATGTTAGAGCATGGCACATCAGATTAAAGATAGGTCTAACCATAGAGAGCAACAATTTACCAGGGTCTAGTCCTCAAAAAGCTACATCTCTTGCTGCTCTTCCTGCAACTCCTCCTTAAATAGATGTGGCTACCCCGCGTGCTCGTACCACTCAAGATACTCGTCATAACCAACCGAGCGAAAAGTGTATGAACTCCTCTTGGCAAGTGCAATAGTAGTAACAAACCGCATTGTCACGTGGGAGGAAGCCAGAGACTCCATATCTATAGGCGGCGCAAGCGGGGTGTTGAACGCGTTTGCAAATTGATGGCGAACGCGACTACGGAGGTAGTATGTAGACCGTTTAATGCAATAAAATTTCATCTATTTTTGCCTTAATGCCTAAGCAAAGTCCAAGGGCACCCAATCAACTCTCTTGTATTGCTCAAATGGTTGCAAGTCAACCTGAAAGACAGAAATAGACAGCTCAAGAGTCAGAACAGTGAATTGACAAAGCATACTTAATAAGCAAAAAGGAAACAACTGGAACAAACTTACATCATCAATGCTCAATAGGTCAAGAAGATATGCCTTGTAGCTGTAAACATAGGAGCACTAGCTCTTTCAAACCACGTCGTCCAGCCCACACAACAAGTAGGCATAACTCATGCCACCTAGTTGTAACGGTCCAACTAGTCCACATCAACAATATATATTAGCCAGTCAGTCGACAAGCAGTATCCGAAGGTGTCACAAAATATCAATCCTAAAAGCTCCAAGAGAAAGTGGTGTAGAACAAAACCTGCCTCCCTCGATCCCAGAGTTGGATTTGGTCAGAACTTGTTCCACTTTCGCAGCTAGACGTAGCAGAAGTAATAAGCAGAGTGGGCCAGTGGGGGTAGCTCATGGCCCAGTAGTCATGAGACCTTGGAAAAACCTTGAATGGCCTTTCCGACAATGTGCTCCCCACTGAAACCCAGACCAGTTAGCAATGTCCAACGCTCAGGCAGAAGTGCCATCTCTCCAAAGGACAAGTGAAAAGTGTGCATCTCAAAGCGCTAGTGCTCCACTAGTGCTTGAAAGAATTGGTAGTGTCCGTGGATGGCTCAGATCCAAAGTAGGCTCTCAAACAGGCTCTCATGTAGCAAGAAGTCCTGTAAAAATCGTAGCAAGTGCTCAAAATGTGCGAGCATGGGTGCCTAGAGGCACTGCATCGCCCTACCGGTATCACTCGCTTGACAAACAACAGTTAAGTTGAGTAAGTAATCATGTATTAATCAAATAAAAAAAATTATCAGTATGAGGAGAGGTGTACCTCGAAGTTCTTTTGCTCATAGATGTGGGACCTACTAAGTAGATGCCTCCTAAAGTTATCAGACTCCTGCAAAATTTCAATTGACAAATCAGATTCTTTGATACAAAGAAAAGACAGAAGAACAATTTAAAGTTCAGTACATACCTCCTCAGGTATGATTGACTCTACACTATCAACCGATCCTCTCGATGCCTATGGTTATGGTGTTGCCCCGGAAGCATGTGAGCTAGAACTGCTGCTTTGAGTCTGCGAGCCAGGAGCAACTCTACTGGCCTAGGAAACCTCAAACTCTGGATCAGGTTGCAAGTAGCTAGGTGTAACAAGTCAGAGTTGACTTCAAAGTAACAGCACTAGTATAATAAACAAGTGAAAGTCGCATAGCTGACTGCAATTTTGTTGTTTTTAGGGCATTTAGTTAACAGGGTGGACTATATTCCACACAAATGCAGCACAAGGTAGACTATATTCCATTTGAATGCAGAACAGGGCATATTATATTAGAACATCATGGTTGGTTATTTCGACAGTAAAATGCAAAAATCAGATTTTGAGTAGATACAGCATCAAGAAATCAATTATATGTAGAAAATCAAGACATGGAATCACAAGCATATCCAAGGCAGTGAAGAGGGCAAAACCAATGGCCTAAGCCGGCACCACTGGCGGTGGCCCACCAGTACATTAACCGGTAGTCCAGAGCAACCATCCTTCGCTAGCAGTCCTCCTCTGTCGGCTTAACCGAGCATCTCCCCTAGCCTACCAAGCTCCATCCCAAGGCCTGCCATCCGCCACCCTTTATCGATAGACGACCATGATCGGCCCCCCTTCGACGGCCAGCCATGTCGGCGGACAGAGAACGGAGAGGGAGGCAATGACTCGATGACACAAATGATGGAAAAACTGACAACTGAGCGGAGTGTTTCGGCATCGAGCGTTTGGGGCTCCGGCGATGGTCAAGAAGGAGGCAGAACACTGTAAGTTTTTTCTGTGTCTTTTCCTTTCTGTCTTCTCCTCTATTTATAGGGGACCTTGACCACCCCTCCGCCCCTCCTCCAACGGCTTCCCTTAGCCGTTTCAATTCCGTCCATTAAAGGTCTGGTAACCGGAGTTAATCCGGCCATGAATGGGTGAAAATGGTCATCCGTTTCACCTTTCATTTGAAATGGTCTTCAATGACCATTACTCACATCTCCCACTTGGTCATGAAGACCATGCACAAGTTCCATGCACAGAGATGTTTTATTTCCACTTC
>JAMKQA010005121.1:0-33512 GCA_024699735.1 Posidonia australis | reverse complement strand
CTCAATGATGCAAAAAGAATTTGAAATGAGTATGATGGGAGAACTAACATTTTTCTTAGGATTACAAGTTAAACAAACAAATCTTGGAATATTAATAAATCAAGAAAAATACACTAGAGAACTATTAAAGAGATTTGGGATGAATCATATATTTGAAATATTACATGAGTATGAAAATATCAACATAAAAATGGGGAGCTTAGCTTCAAAGGGAGAAAATAGCTAAGTTTAAACTAAGGGGGAGAATATCTACATTTTTACATTTGATATTCTAAAATATTTGAAATTTTGTCATCATCAAAAAGGGGGAGATTGTTAGAAATATTTGTGATTATTTTGATGATTATTCAAATGCAATTAATTGTTATAAACAATACTTAGAAAAAGGATTAAATATTTAAGGACAAAAATCATATATGCCTTAAGATTCATGTCTCAGAACAAAAACGGCATACTGTATGTAAAACGGTATACCGATTCAGTAAAAAATGGCATACCGTGTGAAAAACGGTATACGGATTCAAGGAAAAACGGAACATGAGTCAGAAGCAACGGTACACTCCTCAACCTTCCGTTTCCTTAAAGAAGAAAAGCAAAACGGCATACTGATGGAAAAACGGCATACCGTTTCAAGAGAAAACGGAACCAAGCATCGGAATTTCGAAGAGTTGCAGAATTGAAAGAAAATGCAAAAACGGCATACCGATGGAAAAACGGCATACCGTTTCAGGAGAAATCGGTATACCGAAATCAAAACGGCATACCGAATTGACCGTGAATTGCAGACTGAATGAAAAACGACACATCAAAGGGCAAAACGGCATACCGATCTACTAGCCGTTTACAAACGTTAGCATAGTCGTTAGACACATTTGATGAAGGGTTGGTGGCTATAAATACTACTCATTTATGCCCCTTTAAGACACATATTGAATACTTGTAATTCTTGATATCCTTTAGTCAAATTCAATATCCTCACAAGCAATTTGTAAAGAGTTGTAATCGAGTTTTGTGAGAAAAGATTCTTGTTGTAAAGCATCAAAGGAAAGGTCTAGCTTCTCGGGGTGTAGAGAAGTGGAAAGAGAGAAAGTTGTGTTGGTGGACTACCAACAAGTAAGTTATTCTATCTTTTAATAATAAGGGAAAAATCTCAAGAAGGTCTTGAGGAGTGGATTAGGCTGGGTTGTCGAACCACTATAAATTATTTGAGTTCATCAATTACTCTCATCTCCTTCTATCCTTTAAATTCTATTGTACATGATAAGTAGAATATTGTAAATCAATTTGCTTATTAATTCAGATTATTGTTAAAATTGATTATAGAGTTATTAAAAGTTAAAATTCTCTATTCACCCTCCCTCTAGAGAAGCCTTTAGATCCTACATTGACCTCATCCCATGTCATGGCTATTAGAAGGCCAATACACCAAAAGAAAGTGTGGTGTGCAATTTGTGATTTATATAGCAACTTGAGTAAAAATTTTGACTTTATAATACACTAGTTCATGATGTCTACTTGTATTCATTTAAATCCTAGACTTTAAGTAGATATCCTTCAATCATGTTTTTGACTTTCTCTATTTATGAATTTTTATGATTTTATGATAAATTTATAATAACCATGAAACAAATGCATTTATATGAAGAAAACAAAAAAAAGATGAAAATTGGGTTGAAATGAGTTGTCTACTAAGAGATTGTGAATGATTTGGAGGATCACATGTAGGATTGTCGGAAACTAAGAGAAAAGAATCATTAAAAGAGATTCAAAAATTCAAACTAAGAAGAAAAAGGGAATAGTTTTTATGGAGTACAATATCTTTGCTGGTAAGGAGTTGTTTGGAATTAATGTCAAATAACTTATAGGTTTTTTGACCAACGAGATAACCAATAAAGACATGCTTATATACCTTAGGTTGCATTTGATACGTAGGAATGGGGACTGGAATGAATTGGAATGGAATGAGAGAATTTCATTCCAGTGTTTAATACAAAAAAAAATCTTTAGAATAGACATGAAAATGAAATTCCTTTGGGAATCAAATTTTCATTGAACATGGGAATAAAATTCTCTAGGAAATCAAACTCCTATTGAACATGGGAATTCCATTCCTTCTTAAGAGGTGAGGAATTTAATTTCTAAGTTCATTGGAATAAAAAAAATACATTGGACGGCTCCTTCCTCCTCTGCCCCACTTTCTCCTCCCTTTTCTACCCCCTTTCTCCTCCTTTCACCCTCCTCAGCCTCTAGCGTTCCCCACCATCCCAACCCCAGCAATGGCAACCAAGCCCATCGAGACTCCTCCGGCCACAACACCCCCAATGCTCGCCAACACGACGTCTAGAAACAGATCCATGGCGAAGACCCTGAACTTGATCCTAAACAATGACGAGAATTCTTCTTGTGTGATTGTTGTCTTGGTCCTTTCCAGGGTGGAGTTGACCTAGACCTTGTTTGTTGAGGATGGCACTCAGTGCTAGATGACAAGCATGGCGGAGAAGGGGGTGGTGTGGAGGAGGGTGGCAGCGTGAGGAAGCTAGTAGGGGCAAACTCTGGGGAAGGCATGCTGGGCAAGGTTGAGGTAGGCATCATAGGAGGACTCGTAGGTGGCGATGAAGTCAAGGGAGGAAGAGAGGGTTGTCTCCAACATCTTGGACACGTTTAGGCCCAGTTTCTTCTTCGTGGTGACCCTTTTTTGTATCCGTTTATATTTTGATTGGTGTGCTGATACATGCTGATACACCCTCCTCAACCCTAGTGCTCGTCGTTGATGAGAAGGAGGAGGTGAAATATTTTAGTTCATTCCATTCCATACTAACCATCGGAATGGAATAAAATTATTCTATTCTATTTTATTATATTCTATTCTAAATTTCATTCCAAAGTTCATTCCATTCCTGTCTATTTTCATTCTAACATATCAAATGCTTAAATTTGTACTTGGGATTCGGAATTGTGGTATAACTTCTACAACCAAAGACTTTTAAATGAGTGTAAGCGGTTCATGATGTAGAACTTCAGATGGAGATTTGCCAAACAAAACCTTTATGGAATGTTGTTAATAAGATGAACGATTGTGAGTATACCTAGGACTTCAAAGGTAACTATGATTAAATAAGCAACCATCTCCCCAGGACTTCAAAGGTAACTATGATTAAATAAGCAAAAACCTAACAACTTGAACTAGATTCTTCAACAAAGTCCTCCCAATATTTTTGTTGTTGAACTATTGCTTGTTCGCTGCCACTGCAGAAACTTCAGTGATTGTCACAACATTACTCAGATTTCTATGCTTTTCTTCTGAAACCTTATCTTGCCTTCGACATTCAATCCTATCTACTTTTCTCAACTCCCTATCACATAATTGCCACCAACCAATTGCTTAGATACCATATTGGAACCTGAGTGATTGGAGTGAAGAAAGTATGATTTTGCACCTGATTCACCACATTCCCTTAATTGATTCAGCCATTATCAAAGTGTTTCTGATTAGATCTAAACAACTCTAGCTCTTTGCACCATTACAAGCTTCAATCATAAAATCACCAAACCCAACTAGTACCACCCCAAGATTATATCCCACATTGCTTAGAAAAAAGTTCATGAGTTAAATAAAAACCAATATCAATTACCAAGAATCATCTTTGCAGATCACACCAATCAATTTGAATTTGAATTCTTTATGAAATAATCAAATGATGATAAAAAGAGCAAACGTCAAATTAAAATTGAGTTATGACTGACCTAGTAAAATTCCTATTGGACTAACATTTATTTGACAATCAGGAAAATCATAACCACCCACATTGGGGAGGAGAGAACCGAACATTAAAATTCTCCCACTCTACATGTAAATATGGTGAGTTACAGAGATCGATGGCTAAACTTTTTATTAGCGAATGGCTAATCACCCTCCTATCCAATCAACGTAACCAACTATTACACTATAAATATAGTTAAGGCTTTTGATAATCACCTTTTGAGATCCCAAAATTTTTTTATTTTTTTTTTGTAAACGGCAAACTTTATATTTATGAAAAATTCGTACACAATAAATTGAGGATCATATTACAGTCCAAGTGGATAAAAAAATTCCCATCACGAAAACAAGAATGGCCAACAACAGGTGATAACACCCCAAGTTCACACAAGGTGTTCAAACTGTATCAAAAATTAGAAATTAAAAAGTTCGATTAATAAAACATTAATCCAGAGAAAGGACTTCATCCTCATTGATCTGATGAGACAATCACGGAACATGAGTATGTTCCATAACACGATCACTTTCCAAAGAAGTTATTACACGTATATTGTCATCTTTTCCAAAATCGAGAGGTGATCGACGAAAGAGAAACCCTAAGGTAAGAGAGAGGGTCATATACTACGTCGGAGGAAGAAGATATCCAACTCTCCGGATCACTGAATCTGTCGACCCCGAGAATAGAAAGGCCACAATGTCTTCTTCGGTGGACCGACGAACCCGAGATGGAATCGTCGAAACAGAAACAACATCCGCTAGAGATAAATCACAGTCCAAGACTCACAAGTATAATCAGGAACCAAAGAAAATTTTTCAGTAGAAAAGAAACTATAATTTCATCCTCCATATTACAATCAGAGTGTTCGGATTCAGGCAAACAAATGCCCTAACCCTAGAACAGCTGATAAGAGAAAAATTTCACCGTAAAGCTCAAAATATGCCAACAAATGCCATAAAATGCCAACAAAATCCAGATCAATATGCAAAGGAAGGGGTAAGAAAGTGTTTTAACTGAGATTTATACCTTCTAGTAGTTTACCTGACGAGAGAAGACCAACATCGACGAGAGACCGATCTCATCTGCAAGTAGGTAAGAGATCGAGCTCGTCGACAAGATTATGCTCTGACGGAGAGGAAGCAGAGGAGAGGAAAGTCCCAACGAGTAAGCGTAGATCCATTAGTAGACATAGCCTGCTCGGACTAAGGAGAGGAGGGAGGAAGATCTGCGAGAGACAGATCTAGGAGGTAGATCTAGGAGAAAAAGGAGCCATACTCTGTTCCTTACTGCTCGGAGGGGAAACGTCACACGAAGGAAGAGGGAGATCTGGGAGAGACAGATCTGACCCTCTTTCTCCCTTGTCGATCACCTTGCAGATCTGAGAGGCAGATCACCTGAGGAACAGTGCCTGGTCCACCCTGTCGCTGAACCCCAGATCGAACACCCTGTCGAAGAACGACAGGTTGTGCGAGTCCACGCGGCTAACCAACGACGAGAAGTCAACGACATCAACCCCCGTGACGTCCCTAAGGCCAAGGGAAAGAAGCACGTCCACAGAGACGCAGAGCACACGGGTGCTGGAGGGAAGGTAAGGGAGGAGGAGAAAGAGACGAACAGGAGGCGACGCGGTGGAGGTAGCGAGGGCAGGCACAGAGCTTTCCGGCACGGAACTTTCCGAGATCCCAAAATTGTTGATCAACCTCTATTTCCCTGTTGCAGCATACATCACTGGTGACAAAGGTGATGATTATATTTTAATTCAAACCAAAAACCATCCGTTTCCACGAGTCTAAAGTCATGATTACATCACTTCATAATTTGTCAGTTGCGATCAGGATATGACATTGGCAACTTTGTCGGACTTGATAGCAGAAACAGGTTCCTTATTGAGAGCACTTCGTATTGCTCTGATGGTGTTGGGAGTTGTCCTGCAGCAGCCGCCAATAAGAGAAGCACCGACTTCATGCCATGTGCGCACATACGAAACAAAGTCTTCATCTGAAACCCCAGTAGATGCCTGTAGATGGAAAACCATGTAGGTTAACGCAACTTTTTTAATAATTTAAAAAAAGGATATTAATTGTTTACATCTCTATACCGCCACAATCATAACTAGTTACAAATATATGACCCTATAAATTTTATATTTTACATGCATACCCCTATACAACAGATTATTATGTTACATATAGATTCTGGAAGTTTCAGTACGAACAGGGGTATTCATGTAGACGTACAACAGGAGCTTGTATATAAATATAAACTTACAGAGGTTTAGAATGAGCCTAGAGGCTCACTTTACATAAAATGAACTCCAACATCATTTACATAATTCGTAAGTGATATCAAACTTTTAATCGTAGGATACAATACATGTCATATATAGATTTAACATATTGAATATCTACTGATTTTGAAATTTTAATATTAGGTAATGTAGGTAGATAAAAATTTTCAAATAATAATAAGCATATGAATAATAAATTTAATTTTATATCTCAAAATCCATCCATCAAATGTAAAATCCAAATAATAGACTCGATTTATATTTTTCATAATATTTACGGTTCAAAAATCAAGTGATTTTGATAAATATTTCTTAAGAAATAAGGTATCCATGAAATCACATTTTTGTCGATTAATAAGAAATTGACGAATTTGTACAAATTAGAATGTAAAATTAAAAGTTTGAATTGATTTAAATTATCATCCATAGATATTTTAGACTTTCTAAATCAATATCTACCATTTAGATTTTTCATATGTATAAATATATAATAAAATCTACAAGTGATCTAAGAGAGCTCATTCTAATTGAGCCCCTAAGCTCATTCAAAACTTCTCCGATATTATATATATATAAATATATAATGCAAAGTCTACAAGGGATTTAGTTACGGAAATCCAAAAAGAAAACATGAATAGATGGATGTGTCTAGGTACAAATGCAAGCCATTTTCTAAATGATAATTTAAAAAATCCCCCAAAGCAACTCAAGGTAAACTCACCACCCATTCCTTCTTGACTGAATCAAATCTCTCTCCACTATTTGGATAGATCAAGATTGGTTTTGTCGTTACCTGAGGAATTGGACAAGGCAAAAAAATTGATTATATAAACAGTGCAATATAATAAAAACTGCAAAAAATAGTATAACTACAATGCAATATTGAGCAGAAGTACAGCATTGTAAATTCTTGAGGGAGGATCCAACCTTTAGGTACAATCTTTTATACATTTAAGTTTTCTGTCCTAATGTAATTATGCACACTTTGTCTTTGATTGACGGTTTATCATGTTAAGCAAGATTTAGATGCACGTGTTATTTAATTTTCAGTAATTGGTTTGTTTGATGCTTGGATATTATGATAGTGTGCGAAATGTGGATGGTGTATTCACTATTTAAAGTATGGTTGATGGTTAGATATCATGATTAAGGTTATAACCAAGATATCCTATTCAGGAATGTCTTCAAAAGTCACCTTAACTAGTGCATGTCATATGTATGGCACAATTTTGGGTCAAGTACACTGGAATTAGGCGTTACACCCAGGTGGCACAGGTAGAGCACAATACATGCATTGAAGTGCGGCATGAAGAAAGTTGGAGTTAAGGCTCCAAGAATCAAAGGCGGTGCCTTGATGATCTAGACGTTGAGTGTCTACACAATGTCTATATATATGTGTGTATATATGAAAGGAACGAAAGCAAGCGATTGTAGCTTCTCTTCCCTAACATTTGTAATTCTATTTGTGACTAATAGAAAAGAAGGGTGCTTCCCTGTACCTCGTCCCTCTCTATTATATGGTTGAAAGTATTGTGAGGCTAAACTCATCTTAGCACGTGACTATGATCAATGTTGCAGAGGTGATTCTAGTGTGACATTAAGAAAAGAAATGCTATATCATGGAAAGCAAAACCATCGAGACAAGGATAAAAAATTTGGAGAACTAAATGGAGGTATATTGCGGGCCATCTAGAAAATGGGGGCCAATTGTGAATGTAATCTAGGAAGATGTCGCGTGTTCAAGAAGATATTGGCTAAGGTGCCAACGGGGGCAAGTGTGAAGCCCATGTATCGAAACCTAAGGCCTTCACAGGAGGACATGCCACCAAAAAACTCGAGAATTTACTGTAGGACATTGAGGTGTACTTCAAGGCTACCCACACTCCAACGTTGGAGAAAGTGAACTTGCTAGTGACACCAAATTATGATGGTTTACTCACTACATGAGAACTAGCTCAAAACAATTGGAGATGTGGGAAGATTTGGTAAAGGAACTGCATCAATGGTTCCTTGCCACCAACATTGCATGGATGGCACACGATACACTACACAAGTTGAAGCAACTGAGAGTGTGCACGAATATGTGAAGGTATTTCACTCATTGACGATGGAAATCAATGTCATCGTTGAGGAAAATCAGTTGTACAACTTCCTTAGTGATTTGTAGAGTTAGACCGAGATGGAACTTTGATGATAGGTTGTCAAGGATTTCCAAGCTACACTAATGTCTATGAAAGCCTTAGTTGATTTCAAGGCATCCTCTGTGATGGAGCATGATTCTAAACCCTTGAAAAAAGACAAGGGAAAGGCCAAGGTCAGGAACGAGAAGACTGATACAAGGAGTGCTCCAAGGAAGAATGCAAGGCCAGCAACCAAAGACTTAAGTTGCTATACATGCATCGCGTGCGTGATTGCCCCCAGAAAGAGAAGTTGTTAGCACTTGTCAAGGAATCAAGAGTAAAGGAAGTGAAAGCACTAGAGTGTTATGTAAATCCCTATCAATTCAATGCACTATGCAAGGAAGAGAGCGTGCCATTGCGTGGGAAACTAATGTATGTGCACATTATGTTGAATAATCATCCCATACGAGCTATAATTGACACAAGCGTTAGTCACAATTTTATCTCAAATAGTTCCGTCAGGAACTTCTACCTTATGATGAGTAAGATTGGGGGCAACAACGTCAAGATAGTGAACTTAGTCGTTAAGAGAACCAAAGGCGTAGCCACGACGCTCATTAAGGTTGAGCATTGGTTAGGCCCATGCGATTTGACAGTGATGTCACTTGATGATTTTTGTGTCATCCTTGGTATCAAGTTTATGTGGAACGCTAATGATTTTCGTTTCCAAACCTTGTTTTGTCAATGTGTGCCACAGCAAAGAAGAGACCGTGACACCCACGACACTGCAGTTGCATAACAGCTTGCACAGAAGGTAGGAAACATATATTGCTAGCTTGCGCAATGTGGTACAAGGGAATGATGGGACATATGTTATTCCTACAGAGATCACGACATTGTTGGAAAACTACTAGGTCATGATGCCCAATGAACTTTTTACTGAACTACCTCTTCAACGAGACGTAGATCATACGATTGAGTTGATCCTAGGACTGTCCCACCAACACAAGCTCCATCCGCATGTTGTCAGTGTATGTTGAAGCGCCAAATAGAGCAATTGGTGGATGGCAGATTATCACGCCCAAGCAAAATACCATATAGTGCTCCAAAAGAAGAAAGATGTTGGCGATCTCCACGCCCCGCCCTAAAGTATTTCCACAAATTTTGCTTTGTTTCCTTAATACCCTATATGTCAATGCCACTAAGTAGAATGCCATCAACATAGACTACAAGAATAACAAGCCTTGCAGGCTTATGTCTCACAAAGAGGGAAATAACTTGGCTAAACTTCTCAAACAAAGCCATGTAGCTCTGCCAAGACCATAGATAGTCTTCTTTAGCTTGCATACTTGAGACTCCCCCTGACTAGAAGTTGCTCCATGTTAAGGTGTTCAGTCGTGTTCCATGTATGATTTTAAGAGCTCCTAAGGGGAGACAATTATGCATGGTCAAACACAAAAAATGATTTTCTAATGTGCATATTTGGTTATGTCCTGATTAGTTGGATGAATGTGTAGCGTGACCCTCTCCTTTGTAGTGACTGTTTCTCTGGTGAGTGCTTCTAACTGATACTATATTACATGGCAGCAACATCAACGTATTTGAAATGTTTTAAAAAGATAAGTTGTGAGTCCCAAGTGATTACATGATTGAATGATTTTCAACAGAAGTTCTATATTGATTGTTGATCCAAATACAAATTGAGAGACCAATAAGTTGAATTACGCTAAAGCCATGATAGCATAATCTTAATGAGCACTCACTTGCATATGAAACATGCAATACCGTACTGTACACTTGTGCTACGCATTTTGCTTTACACTGTTTATCTTATGTTGGTTTTCATAGCTTATGATATTTTGTAGCCCTTCCTCATTGGGTAAGTTTAGGAGAATGTCTCCTTAGTGGATGTACAGGTGGAGCCTTGTGGGATGTGAAGCCAAGATAGCCCCATGTAGTTGGAATCCTAGCCGTAAACAGTCTTGAGCGGGGATTAGATGGTGGTCTCTTAATTGTAGTGTAGTATCCTTATGGTAGAATTATCACATGTTTACATTACCATTCAAGTTTAGATTGTGTAAATCTGATGATTATTTTAATTTTAGTAGTCATTGAATATTTTGGATCTGTAGTGAGATCTAAGGATGTACTCCAAGATTAGGTAAGGTTTTTTTTCTCCTGTTCATTGCAAACCAAATAAGTTTCCATTGGTTCATCATTTTGAACTATGATTAATATGAAGTAGGTGATTAGGTAATGTTTGTTCCTATTGCTTCTCAATGCTACAACATTCAAGCAACCTATAGTCCTACCAAAACCATAGTACGTTAGTTGGAATTTCAGGACATCCTATGTTAATCAACAATAGACATCAAGGAGACAACAATTTATATTTATCACAAAACATGCACAGCATGTCAATAAAAGTATAATTTCAAATGAATCAGATGCTTGATCCTTAAATCAACAATGAACCATGTATTAAATGAGCATGTGCTTACTAAGGTAAGAAATTGCAAGCCAAATCCCAACCCTTGCTTTCGTATCCTTTTTTGTTTAGAAACAACATGGTGACCACCCAATTGCAACTTGATGGCAATGAGGGGGTGGGCATGGTTTTTTTTTGGTTTGTTTATCTTTAACTACCAAGTCAAGATTTTATTGAAAACAAAGAGAAAATGAGTAAAATAACCAAACCATGATCTTGTCAAAGAAATAAGACAAGGTCCAAAAAGAGATACCAGCAAGAAAGAAAATGCTCAAAGCAAATCGGTAATAGAATCATTGGACTCCTCAAACCCCTCCCTTACTGGAACCCACTCCAAGATAAGAGCAATTATTTACTCTCTGATCTCAACCAAAATTCACCAAATCCCATGAAAACCTCAGTTATCCCTTTTAATCTATTGAGTCCACTATATCACATGAGATAACACCTTCCAGCATCTTCACTTGGGATCAGTCAGCCTTCCATTTGGAGCCAAAGGATCCAAAATACATCTAAGTCACCCAATCTTATCCGCATAGAAGTATAACAAAGAAGCAAAAAGAACATCTAGTTGCCAACTAAAAGCATGGTGCTGAAATGCCATATCTGTCAATGCCACCACCATGGAATATCATCCATGCAAAATCTTGGATCTTCAACAGAACATTGTTGTTCCAAATCAACTTTTCATGCAAAATGTTGGATCTTCAATGGAACCTTGTCGTTCCAAATCAACTTGTGGCAACTCCTAAACCCCTCCATTTTCAAGGATCACAAACAAACAGAAGTTTCTATCCTTGACTCACAACCAAAAATGGGGATATGAGGTAGTAAATTGGTTGAGGTTGATGATAAGCAAGCAAAAAGTGAAACTCCAAGAGTTCCCTATCATTGAGATCCTTTCTAAATCTCAAATCCCACGACACCCATGTCAAGACCTGGCAATCTTGGAAATGACACAATTACACAACACGACGTGACCATGGTTTTAAATGTCGATTTTGTGTCGGACTTCGATAAATTGAAAAATAGACACTTGTTGGAGAAATATCGGTATGTCGGAATCGTGTCGGTGGAAACACAGTAAAAAAAATTTACATTTATTTAGAAAACTTCCATTTCGATATCGTGTCAGAGTCATGTCGGTAAATTGAAAATAAGACACATGTCGGAGAAATTTCGGTGACACGCGTAGACATTTAGTACCATGGACGTGACACAATAAAGTTTACTAATAATTATTTTGAGTTGTTTTGAAATATTTATATAATTCATAATTAATATACATAACTTTATTTTAACATGATTACTACCTAATTCAATACAATTAGAACAAATTTAACGCAATTATTACATGTGTAACACTGTTAATGGATAACTATTAATAATCAATCATAACTTTTCCAATATATAAGAAATATTGTTGAAAAAATGATAGACATAGTAACATGATTAGTGTAACACAATAAGTACATGAGGTCTACATGTCATTGTCATAGAATTAAACGTCAATTTCGTATTGAACTTTGGTCCAACAAAAATAAGAAATATATCGGACATTGGTAGAAATGTTTGGTGAAAATGTAGGTGGAAATGCAGTAAATTTATAGAAATACATGGAAACGAGTAAAAAAACTTTGAATTTTAATTTAAAACTCTAGAATAAGCTAAAATAAGTAATAATCTACATCTTAAACTACTTAGATCAACTTCTTCATTATGTATCACATTAAAATACATTAGATGAATTTAATACAAATATCTTGAAGTATAATTAATACGTAAAAATGATTAATAAATGTTTAAAAACAAAAGTTCTCATAAAAATTACTTAATATATGCTTAACAATTTAATGTTTTTATTTAATTACGAAATTTATTGCTTTTTAATGATTTTATAGAATTATTAAGTTAGATATATGAAATATCAAGTTTTTAACATCAAAACACAAAAAAAAACATAAAAAAACTAAGACCTGTGTATTATTAGGTAAGATATATGTAATAACAAGATGTTAACATTAAAACACAAAAAAAAAACATTAAAAAGCCTAAGACATATGTATTATTAGGTTAAATCTATATAATAACAAGTTATTAACATTTCTTGTGAAGGCAAAGATAATGTGTATTATTGCTATCAAAGAGAGAAGAATACATATATATAGGATGGGTTGAGAGACCCATATACTAAATGGATATCCAATTACCCATTAACCTATATACTAAGAATATAAGATAAACTAGAATTTTAACACTCCCTCTTAAACTGGAGCATACACATCAATAAAGCCCAGCTTGGTACAAAGAGACCTAAACACCCCAATATTAAGGTCCTTGGTGAAAATATCAGCTGACTGCTCAGATGAAAGAGTATGTGGAGTAGATATAACTCTCTTCATCACCATATCTCGAACATAGTGGCAGTCAACCTCAATATGCTTGATGTGCTCATGGAAAATAGGATTGTTGACAATGAAGATTGTAACTTGATTATCACACCACATCAGCATCGACATCTCAGATGACAAACCAAGTTTTGACAGCAGGGACTTGATCCACACTATCTCGCATGCAGTTTGAGCCATAGACCTGTACTCTGCCTCAGCACTAAAGCGTGACACCACGTTCTATTTCTTGTTGTGCCATATGACTAGGTTGTCTCCTACATAAGTACAGAAGTCAGATGTAAACTTTCTATCTCCTCGGTCTCCTGCATATCCTGAATCTGAGTATGCCATAACATTCACATGGCCATTCTTCTGATAGATCAAACCTCTTCTTGGAGCACCTTTCACATAGGAGAGAACTCACACAGCCCCAGCACATGTATCTTTTTGGACTCATGCATAAACTATCTCAGTAAGCTAACAGTATAAGAGATATCTGACCGAGTCACTGTCAAACAAATGAATTTTCCAATCAACCTCTTGTATTGACTAGGATCATCCAATAACTCAAAACTAATATCCCAAAAAAGTGATGATTGTTCAATAGATGTACTTTCTGATTTACATCCCAAGAATCCTGTCTCCTCAAGAAGGTCAAATGCATACTTTCTTTGCGATAACATCATCGTTCCCCTAACATAAGTAAATTCAATACCAAGAAAGTATCTTAGTTTCCCCAAGTCTTTGGTGACAAAATGAGATGCAAGATGCTCCTTGACTTCTTTTATGTTCCTTTGGTCACTGCTAGTCACCAAAATATCATCCATATATATCGCAAGTACCACACATCCTTGATCAGTTTTCCTGTAAAAAACAGAATGATCCACAACACACTTCGGAAAGCCTCCATCCATCACTACTTTGCTGAATTTTTTAAACCACGCTCTTGAATTCTGTTTTAGGCCATAAATTGCCTTCTTGAGCTTGCATATCTTGTTCTCCCCCTGAGCAACATACCCTGAAGGTTGCTCCATAAGAACCGTCTCTGTAAGATCTTCATACAAAAAGATATTTTTCACATCAAGTTGACAAACATCCCATGAGTAATTGATAGCCATAGAGAGAATAACCCTGATAGAATTAAGTCGAGCAACTAGAAAAAAAGTCTGATCATAATCAATACCATGCATCTGAGTGAATCCTCGAGTTACCAATCTGACCTTGTAGCGATCAACTGTACCATTTGCATTGTACTTGATAGTATAAACCCAGCAACAGGTGACTACATGGGCTCCAACAAGATGGTTCACTAACTCTCATGTGCCATGAGCTACCAAAGCAGCTACCTACTCGTCCATTGCTGCCTTCTAGTGAGGAAGTAAAAGTACCTCTTGGTGATTCCTGAAAATAGCTTCAGAGGTAAGAGACAAAACAGAGACACGGAAACTAAAAGAAAAAAAGTCATAAGAAACAAAGTTAGAGATTGGATGAGAAGTAGAAGAACGACTAGCTTTCCTAAGAGCTATAGGAAGATGAAAATCAATGAGAGGTGGATCTGCATTAGAGGAGGAAGCTGATTCTGCCGTTAATGGAGCTGGTGGTCTCTGTCGTCGTTGATATACCTGCAAGGGAAGAGGTGAATCTATCGTGCCAATACCAGAATCAACAAGTGGAAGAGAAACAGACTTAATTGTCGACTCCTCTGAGACACTCGAATCACAAAAGTATCCAATGGACTCGAAGAATGTGACATTTGCAGACACAAAGTAACAACCAGATGGTGGATGAAAACATCAATACCTACGTTGAGTCCTGGGGTACCCCACAAACACACATTTAATGGCTCTTGAAGAAAGTTTATCAAGGCCTGGTGAGAGATCCTGGACAAAGGTCATACACCCAAAAACCCGAGGAGTCAAGGAATACAACGTGGCATCTTTTTGAAGACGTCGAAGAGGTATCTCGCCATATAAAGGGGTAGAAGGCATCCTATTAATAAAATAGGTGGCAATAAGAATAGTATCAGACAACAAATTTTTTGGAACTTTCATGTGTACCATAATAATACGAGCAACATCAAAAATATGTCTGTGTTTTCGCTCTGCCACCCCATTCTGTTGGGAAGTGTGTGGACAAGTGGTTTGATATATGATGCCTAAAGATACACAATAAGATTCAACCCTATTTTGAACAAACTCCAATGCATCATTAGTGCCTAAATACTTAAGAGTAACATCAAACTAATTTTTTTATTTCAGAAAGAAAAGTTTTGAGTACATAAAAAATGTGACTACGATCTTTTAACAGATATATCCAAGATACTCTAAAAAAATCATCAACAAAAACAATGTAATAACGAAAACCGAACACAGACGAGACTTTGGCGGGACCTTAGATGTCACAATGCACAAACTCAAATAAATTTAGACTAGACACCAGACACAACTGACAAAAGGAAGCACGATGATGCTTTTCTAACTGACACGACTTACACTCAAAATGAGAAAGTCACCCATTGTAAAGCTTATTATAACTTCTGATGAGACAAATGACCCAAGCGGTAATGCCACAGCGAAGACGATTCTGAGGTAAAAGCCACAAATTCTAATCCCCGAGGTATCTCGACACGGACCAACAGGTATACACCATTGCCACGCTGATAGTCCAAACCAATCCTCCTTTCTGTCCATAAATCTTGAAAAGTACAGCGAAAAGAGGAAAATGTTACACAACAACAAAGTTGTTTGGTAATAACACTAATAAATAGAAGATTGACAAGAAAGTCAAGCACATAAAAGACTTTATCAAAAGAGATCTGGGAAGAAGTCCGCACAACTCTTTCTCCAGAAATAAGGCAAGACCGACCATCAGCAATGGCTATAGATCGACAACTGTGACAAACGAGTAAACAAGTTTTTTGTACTTGATATGTGAGAAGAGGCACCGGAATCAATTATCCAAGAAGGATCCCTGGAGGCCAAGAGAACACTAATACCTGTAGCAATGGAGTAAGAAGCAGTGGCGACGAAGTCGATGACCTTTAGCTATAGGAGCTTGTCATAGTTAGCCTGTAAGATAGTAACTGTCGACTCCTCACTGATGAAAGTAGCTAGTGGAGACTCAATAGTAACATGTACAGAGGAAGAAGAACCGGTCCGTCTATGTAGATCCCAACACCTCTCAACTCGGTGACCAGTCCTACCACAATGAGTACAACGCAAACGTCCTCTAACGTCTGTGCGACCACGACCCCCTCCACGAGTACCACCACATCCACGACCACGTGTAGCTGCCATAGCTGACTGATCAGAAACTAAAGAAGGAGCGGTCGTGGCAATACGTAGAGCACGTGCAAAAGTAGTCTACAAATCTGATACACTGTCAGCTCCTAGAATCTGTCCTCTGATCTGCGAGTTGAGCTCAAGAGACAGACTGAAAAGATAAATGGCCAGAGCTAGTTCGTCTCAATATTGTCTCATCTGTGTAATATTCGCCGTGAAGGGTTGATGTACTTCAAACTCATCCAATAAACCACGTAACAGTGTAAAGTGCTCTGGAACAAAACGAACTCCCTAACGAAGAGTGAAGAGCTGCTCATACACCTCAGAAACTCTGAATATGTTCTTCTCATGACCGTAGATAAAACGAAGAGTATCCCATATCTTCTTGACTGATCTTAGCGGCATAACTCCTTTAGCAACAGAAGGTTCTATATTGTTTACCATCCAAGAGACAATAACTATATCATCGGCGAACCAATCATCATATGTAACATCCTTGCTATCTAGGGGCGATTTGGTGAGATGATTGAGTTTTCTATGTGCAATAATAAACGTCTCAAAACTTTATGACTGGAGTAAATAGTTCTTGCCATTCAACTTTTTAAATGTGCCACTGAGATTCTTGACAAAGAATTCACGAGTAGTCATAATAATAGAATAATATAAGGTCTGAAATTTCAGGAAAATGACTAAATAAATGACTATCCACGAGAAACCACATAACAACCACTTACCGAAACACCACTACGTAGTCTGGAAGCTTAAACACCGGTGGATATCACGCATCCATCCACAAACAACGAAAACAAGAGATCAAGAGGCCTAACACATGGCCTACCTACTGAAGAAGAGACATACTAGGGCTGAACAACCCTTTCCGACGAGAGAACGGGGCCGCCGGTGCCCCTGATGGCTGCCAAAGTGGCAGCCAATGGCGGAGGAGTGAACTGCTGTCAACAAAGAGGGCTGGAGAGGTGCTACAAGGGGTTGTCGGTGTGAGGGGAGCGGCCTGGCTGGCCGGCAAAGGGGGAAAAACCAACGGGATGCAGCGAGCAGCGGTGACGACGGCAGTGGGAGGGGCTGGGCGGCGACGCAACGGCCTAGACGACGGGTTTTTTTTTTTTTTTTTTTTGTTTTAGGTTAAGAAACCTAGAGCTCTTAATACCATGTTATAAAGGCAAAGATAATGTGTATTATTGCTATCAAAGAGAGAAGAGGACATATATATAGGATGGGTTGAGAAACCTATATACTAAATGAATATCCAATTACCAATTAACCTATATACTAAGAATATAAGATAAACTAGAACTCTAACAACATCAAAGCACGAAAAAAAAAAACATGAAAAAACCTAATATCTATGTGTTAAGTTAGATCTAATTATTATTATGATAGGTCTAAGATTCTATCATACATCTACATGAAAAGTTCAAAATACAACCACAAATAATGAAAAAAATTAATATTCTATATAAAATTCAAGTGTTATACCTTAGGGAGGGATAAATTTTTATAGAAATTAAGGAAAAAAGACCCTTCAAGTTGGCAGCAACCCACCAGATTGCAGAGTAGAGGAGATACACAGAAAATCAAATGAAAAAGGAAAGAACTTTGGTACATGTCTATAATTTTAATAGGTGTGTCAATTGACATTACTCCAATTCAATGTGAAAAATACATCGTGTCAACCCAACACTCCGAAACTCACTAACTCCGACATATGGTATTTCCGGATTAACACTTGTAAATCGTGTCAACCAACTCAAAATTCAACATGTGTTGGCGAAATATCATCGACACATGTCGATGTTTAATTCTATGATCCTAGTCCTCACAAAATACTCCCTTATACTAACAAAAGGTTTTACAAAGATTCAAGATTTGAAAGAAAGATGAAAAGGATAAAGTAATGGCATGAAGTTAACCCAATAATTCTCCAAAAACCTAATCCAATAACAACAATCAACCTCAAATTCAACCCTACAACCCACCACCAATTATGCCTCAAAAGTACTTGCCTAAACGGTAACACCCTCCTCAAAGACAACCAACACTAGTAATGAATGAACAATTATACCACATCTCTAACATCTCCGCAAAGCAACCTCACTCCCACCCTAACCTTTGTCTTACATCCCTCGAACCCATTTCCCTAACAAAAATCACACTGGCCCAACCCCCCTCCCAAAGCACAAGATTGGCACACTTTGTGCCTTAAATCAAGTGAAAACCACCTCAAAATGATCTTCAACCATCTCTCGAATGAAAATTGAGTAAAACATGCTCCTATTGGGTTGCAACCAAGGCCAAGATCCTAAAGATGAAAAGAAAATAGATATGGAGGTTGAAAAGGGCCGACAAGATAAAAGTTGGTCGACGTCCAAAAGAAAAAAAAATCAACATTGAGTTCAAAGGACCTATAGGATGGCCATGTTCTGTGGCAAAGCCATTAACAATAAATAACATGAATATGGACACCACAATAGTTTGGCAACGATATCATAAAATAAATTTTTCTCAAGTATATGGAGTCACATTGCATAAGGAATCCAAGAAACTAGCAGAAATAATAGAAACAAGTTGAAGAAACACAAATAACAAGAGATGGGTTGAAGTCCGCTTTTGTGATTATAACTACCTCATAAAAGTAACAAATACTGTCTGTGGGAGATATTGTTATTAGAGTCCTCTTAGTTATATGAGTAAATGGATATCCATGTAATTAGTAGAACCTATATATGAGTAACACATTATCATTAGTGAAAGTATCATATTCTTCTACCTTAATCTCACATGGTACCAGAGCAGGAAAGCATAAGGGAAAAAAAAGGACCTGCACAGCCAATGGTGCCTCCTCTAGAGTTCCTCACCACCAGCAGTGGTTAAGGAGTGTAGTCCCCAACAGTGCAGCCTCCTTCCAACCCTCAGTCCCCATCGATCCCTACTCCTCCTTCCTCTTCCACCGATAGTCCCTTTCAGACTGGTAGGGCACTTGTCAGTGTTTCCAGGGGCAACTAGTGACTCCTATGCAGTCGATTGTTGGTTGTCCAACCATGTACTAGGCTGTCATGCTCCTGTTTGATGTGTAGATGGGTCTAGGCTGTGTATGTGCCCCAGGTGTGCCCATTTCTTCACTGTGGTGTCTTAAACACGTGAAGTCCTATGCTTTCTGCGCTGATTTCATGTAAATCAGCCTTGTGCGTGGTTGTTTCAGACCTTTTTGGTGACAAATCAAACCTTTGCATACTATGTGTCTGTTACGTAGTTGAACTTATGGCCTCCTCAACATTTCATGAGGTGAAGAATCTCAGCAATACATCAATAAAATTAAATGAGAAGAATCATCTCTTATGGTCTCAAGCCTTTGAGACTTTTATTGACACTCACTACAAGATCTGGCATCTCACCTATGACCCCCTTATGTTAAGGATGCCACGTACGAGATTGATTTACTAATGATTGTGCCGTCATTTCCTCGCTCGTGAACAGTATGAAGGAAAATATTCCTTGTGGTGTTATGATGCTCAAATCGGCCAATAAGATTTGAGATACAATGAAGAGTACATATGGACATGAAAAGAATATTTCTAAGATCTATGAGATATATGAGCAATTGTTCACATTTCAACAAGACGGTCGCCCAATTCAAGACCTATATGCCTCACTTTGTGCTCTTTTGGATGAATTGGAAGCTTACATGGTAGATATTGCTAAGATGAGAGAGTACCGTGAGAAGCTTGCTATTACCATCTTTCTGACTACACTTGATCCTAAGATTTCTACTCAGATTCATGGTCAGATTCTTACAGTATTCTATCACTTTCCTCAACATTCTCATGTGTTTTATGAATCTCCATTGCTTCACCTACTCTAGCTTCTGATCAGTTTACCATGGCTAGTACTACTCGTGAACGTGGATGAGGCCATGGTCATTCTACAAGGGGAAGATGTGAAGGTCGTCAAGGTAACTATCATGGATGGGATAATCACACTTTAAATAAGTATTGGGATAAGTTTGGTCAACCTCAGTGGGCTCAACATGTTTCCACTGAGTCATCTTCTACTAATTAGCAACACCACACTCTCCTCCCACTGTGACCATATCTCAAACTGATTATGAAAAGTTCCTATAGATGCAAGTCACCCAATCCTTTACTACTACTACACATGTCCTAACACAGGTACAAAGGCCTTATTAACTTCTAAGGACAACTCCTAAGTTATAGATTATTGATGCATCTTCTCAGGTAATTGTGACTTTTTACTTGTCTTTCTAGGTTGTCCGATATTAAGTCTATTGTTATTACTAATGGTTGTTACTATAAAGTGTCTGGAGAAAGGGTTGTTGAAGCCTCTTTTCAACTCACTCTTAAAAAAGCTCTTTATATTCCTTATTTTCCAGTCAATTTGTTATCCATTAGTGCTATCACCAAAATACTTTACTATTGTATAATCTTATTCCCTTTCCATTATACCTTTCAGAATCTACAGATGGAGAAGAAGATTAGTTTAGATCATAAACGTGAGCATGGTCTTTACTTACTAGTTCGTGATGAAATACCACCAGAATTAGTATCTTTGGCTTCTACATCAAAGTCTTCTCTTTTGTGGTACTACTGTATTAGTTACCCATCTCATCACAAACTCCGACAAGGCCTTCCTATGAATCTCCATTGAGCCTTTTGATTGTAAGTCATGTTAGTTAGATAAACACCATCGTGCTACCTTTAAGCATCTATCTCTTACTAGTAGTGATAGTTTGTTTAATATAATTTATTGTAATATTTGGGGTCCTGCTTACATTTTATCTATATCTAGTCATAGGTATTATATTATTTTCGTCGATGATTATTCTTGTGTTTCTTATGTTTATTTACTCAAGGATAGAGTCCATGTGGTTGATGTCATCTAAAAGTATTTCTTTTAATTATAAATCAATTTTTCATTACTCCAAAGATTTTTCATCTTAATAATGCTCTTGAATTTGTTCATCAAGATATTCAAAATTATTGTACTTCTCTAGGTGTTTTATATCATACTTCTTGTCTCCATATCTCTTAACAAAATGATGTAGCTGAGCGAAAACATAGACATCTTTTAGAAGTTATTCGTACCATTATGTTACAGATGAAGGTTCTAAAATATCTATAGTGTGGTCTGATGTCATGCTTACTACTTCCTACCTTGTAAATAGAATGCCTTCTGCTCCATTTGGTAGCAACGTTCCCTTTAGGAGACTTTGTCCTAATACGTGATTGCTTCATTTGTCCATTAAAGTATTTGGTTGTGTTACTTTCGTTCAAGGCAAGTTGTCTCCTTGGTCTTGTAAGTGTATCTTTGTAGAGTACTCTAGAACTCCTAAGCAGTATAAGTATTATCATCCTCCTACTCAACGATACTTCGTTTTGACGAATGTTATCTTTTTTGAGTATCAATCCTACTTTAACACTATCAAGCAATCTACCAAGGGTATCCCTCTTCCTCCTCCACTTATTGTAGAATCTACCACAATTAAAGACAGACAAATGGTTGTAAAGCACGCCTTGCCTCGCCCTTTACAGGCATATCGTCATCTTCACAGCCACCTCGAACAACATTCTACGTCTATAGATCCACCATCCACTGACCTTAATATCCCTATTGCTCTTTATAAAAGTAAACACCCTACCATTACGCATCCCATGTCTCACTTTATTTCCTATGATCGTCTTCATCCTTCCTATGGCAATTTTACCTTGTCTATTTCTACTAAGTCTACTGTCAGGAATTACAAGAAAGTTCTTGTGATTCCACATTAAAACAAGACTATGGATGAAGAAATACAGGCATTATTGACACATGATACATAGGATTTGATCTGTCACCCTGAAGGAACCAACATAGTCAACCACAAATGAGTCTACACAATCTAGTATAAACCAACCATTTACGGTTGATTACACCAAGACATTTTCCCCAATAACCCGATTAAACTCCATCCGTGTCTTGCTATCAATTACTGTCAATCAATCATAGATTGTACCATTTGGATGTAAAAAATACATTTCTTTATGGCAATTTAATAAAACAAGTGTACATGTAATACCTTCTAAGGTATGCTGCTCAAGGAGAAGATAGTGTTTACCTAACAAAAAAAGCTATCTATTGTCTCAAACAGAGCCCATGAGCCTAATTTGAGAAATTTAGTAGAGTCGTTATGGATAATGGCTTTTATAGATGTGCATTTAATCATTTAGTGTTTATCAAGAAATAATCCAACAGCTGTCTTTTTAATGGTATATGTTGATGATATCCTCTTAATAGGTAGTGATACCACAGGAATTAGTGAGAAACGAATGAGTATATGAGAAAATACTTTATCACAAAGGATATGGACAAACCAAAATATTTTCTAGGAATTAAGTTTACTTACGATCAGGATAGGATGACATTATCACGGCAAAAGTATGTTCTTAACCTTTTTCAAGAAACTGATCTCCTTATATGCAAGCCAAAAAGTACTCCTATAAATCAAATCCAAGCTTCTAAGATGACACATCAGAGAATGTTGAAGATGTAGGTCGATATCATTGATTGATTGAGAAATTGATCTACTTGATTGTTATTCGTCCAAATATTTTCTATACCATTGGATTTCTTAGTTAGTTTATGGATCAACCTAGGATGGCCCATTGGCGAAGTACTTTACGTATGCTAGCATACATTAAAAAAAGCACCTAAAAAGGAACTGATCTACAGAAAGAATGGACATCTTTAGATTGAAGTCTATTCAAACTCTTACAATGCAAGTGACAAAGGAGATAAGAAGTCAATATCTAGATACTGCACATATATTAGAGGTAATTTAGTCACTTGACAGAATTAGAAGCACAATGTAGTGTCCAAATTCAATGTAGAGATAAAGTGACCAAATTCAATGCAAAGGTAAAGTATTGATCTACGGCTCATATAACATGTGAGGTGATGTGACTTATATCTTTGTTGGTGGAGCTTAATTTTACTATGGAGGTTCTTATGTCTATGGATTGTAATAACCAATAGACAATCTTTATTGTTAACAATCTAACCTTCTATGAGTACACAAAGCACATTGAAATCACCTACCACTTTATTTGTGATATGGCAATGAGAGAGATCATTACTATCCCATACATGCCAGCCTCTTATCAGTTTGCAAATATCTTTACAAAAGAACTTAGTGTAGGAATTTTTCAATCTCTTTGTAACTATATGCTCCAACTTAAGGAGTATAGGGGATATTGTTATTGCTATCCTATTAATTATGTGGATAAATGGATATCTATGTAATTAATAAGACCTATATATGTATAACACATTTGCGTTAATTAAAGTATCTTATTCTTCTACCCTAATCTCATACTATCATTTTCCTTATTCTTTTATGGAGTTGAAAATGATCTGTAATTGGAGTGAAAATGAATAGGAAATAAATTACTTCTTAGAAAATCTATTTACACACTTACTCTTTCATGATGGGATATTTATAAATACAAGCAAATACTTTAAACAACATCATGGAACAAATATAAATTACTTTTGTGCTTTAAATGTTTTTATATGAGCAGTGATGACATATCATATTTGTGGCAGGGTAAAAAAAATTAATGTTTTTTTCTATACTCAGAAGCATTTTTGTAGATCTTGAGATACCAGAAGTGTCCAAAGATGTTAGGTATAAGGCAATGCCAACTCATCCTATTTTAGTCCCTATGATAATAATTGCAGTCTAGATGAATAAATTAGTTCACTAATTGTCTCAGAAATTACAAAAGGAGAAAATATGGACAAAATATGCATCTTTTCTTGCAACGATTCCAAATCTAGCTTACAGTCTCTTAGATAAACACATTTCCTTTGCAAATACCAAATAGAAATCTAAATAAAAGCATACAAGTTCAGAAGAGTTCTGTAAAGGTGATATAAGATTATTGTAAATATGATGACTATTTACTGAAGAAAAAATAAAATCTACCTGATGATCTTCAGAAGTTGGACCAACATACCTTCTGAATAGATAGCAGTAATCCATGGATAAATCTAGGAGGGGTACAATTGATTCCAACAGCAACTACCTTCCTACATGTCTCAGCAATTGAAGTGCATTCAAGCAGTGAATCTCCACTGACCACATTGACTCCATCTTTAGAATTAAAGGAAAACCAGGCAGGAATTTTAATGTCATCTTCCTCAAGAAGCTCTGCATATGCCTGCAAAAGCCCAGGCTCAATGTGAATTTCAAAAGGAGCGAAGTGAAGAAAGATTAGACCCAGTGCTTAGAGAAGATTGATGTGAGTCATTTATCTTGTATGACTACATGTTGAATGCCCCAACTTTAGTGAAACATAATCCAAAGGTACTAGACTATGGGTTCGTTTGATAGAGTTTTTAGACAGTTTTTGAGTATATAGCTTCTTTCCAGAACTATAATGGTCCAATAGTTCTATTAAATACTACCAACTTCTTAGAAACATATAACTTTTGAAACAATAATTCCTTTACATTTCCATAAGCTAGATTATAACAACTTCTAGTTAAAAATTAACTTCTACACTTGGATTCAAAAGCTGAAGTTCTACCAAACGGATCCTATAGAGAACACTTAAAATCTTTAAAAGAAGATTAAAAAAAGAGGATAATTTAAGTGGAACCTGTGAAAAAAAACTAAAAACTAAATTTATCCATCAAAGCAACATCCTTTTGGAAACACATGCATATAACAGGTTCTGATTCTGAATGAAATCAATCAAAATAGCTAATTAATATCCCTCAACAACTCTTAGTAGTTATGCATGTAGCATTACTAGCTAAGAGAAATCCAAGATAAGTACCACCCACCTAAACCCCACATTTCAGCATCTAACACTCAAAGGGACAGCCTTGCTTATTTACTCTGCGGAGATCCTCTGACAATGCAAGCCAAATTGACATCAATCTTAAAGAAGGAAAGATGTCAACAATATTAAATTGTTTTTCCCAGAGAAGGTGCTACTGTTTGAGCTGGTATATCTCCCAATTCCACAAACATCACTTCATTGAAACTGAGCCTCCATTAAACCAAAGTTGATCGAAAAGAAGGAATGAAATCAACACTAATTACATTACTTTTCCTAGAGAGGTTTCTAGTTTCTACTGTTTGAGCTAGTATATTTCAGAATTCCACAAACAATACTTCATTGAAAATGAGCCTCCAATTAGAAATGCAATCAAGTGCGGCAAAGAAAGCCAACCAAGCAAGAGAGCAAACAAATCAAATTTAATTCGGTAAGTGACTATTACTTGGGGTTGCAGATTCGCATCCTTACGGGTGTAGAACGTAAAAAAAAAAAGGCAAGAGGAATATGCATATAGCAAAGGGAGTGTTGGGAAAAATTATTGTTCAATGTGTGACTTACAGTCAAGGGCATTTCATCAGGCTAGGAAGGAGAAACCTTCAATTGCTATTCCACACAGGAATGAAAGCCCAAGTCATATTATCAAGAATGATGAGTTTGAAAAAAAAGATTGAAAATTTGTGGAAATAATCCAGATAAGTAGGTATGCATAGGCTGCATATAATTTATAAGTCAAGGGCGTAAGACGTATAGGATAAGTAAATACAGCAAACTTGATGATAGGAATCATGCAGTTCATAAAAAATGACATTTTCACACAACACTATTACAATGTGATTTGCAATTTCCGTTTGACTTGTTTCCAACACTTGTGAAGTGTTAGCAATAAGCCTTGATGTATGATCCAAAGTCTAGATATAATGGGATCATGTAATGAGATGACCTTAACTGAAGCTCCATGGTTCTGCAACTACTGAGTGATGGTCCCTCGCTGAGAAGAATTATGTGCCCACCCTTCCATATGTATGTGGATGGGTGATTGATTGATTGAGAAGAAGAGCTTTAGAAAATGATATTTCCTGATATTATGGATGCAACAAGAAATGGGGGAGGATGTATTCTCTACTTCCCATCCATATGTTTATAGAAGGAGATTCTCAAATCATACTTTGTTACCAATGAAATTGCTACTTGCCATGATGTATAAATGAAAATCTAGAAATGGGGACATGTTTTGGGATGAGCTTAACCAACGTAGTGTTTCCTTTACTAGTCCATGGATTTTAGGAGGTGATATCCAAGTGTCAATTGTTCACAGACCTAACCAATGTAGTAATAGGCAATTTAAGACGTAAATTTGAATCTTCCCAATAAAGTACATAATCCTGCAATTTAGAAATAGAACATCATCAATGAGCATCTTCAAAAATGTTGTGGGGGTGAAACATTGTTTTCTTTTCAAGAAAGGCTAACTCTAATGAATTCATTCCTTATCTAGGTTTTCATTCACTAAAGGTATTACAAGAAACTTAATATATCTCGAAAAGGATTTACTTAATGTTAATTAGGAGAGAAAAGAGAATTATTTTGCATTGCTAGAGGGATTACATATATATAAGGGTAACCTCCTTACACAGATATCCATATAACCTATCTAAATATCTAATACTCCCTCTCAAACTAGAGTATATATATTGATCATGCCTAACTTGTTACATAAAAAATCAAACACTCCAACACTCGACTTTTTTGTAAATATGTCGGCCAATATTCTAAAAATTGAGTATATTGAGTTGGATTGTTCTAATTAACACCATGTCTCATATATAATGACAATCCACTTCTATGTGTTTAGTGCACTCATAAAAAGTTAAATTGCCAGCAATGAATATCACGACTTGATTATCACAATGCATGAGCATAGCTACTTCCACTAGGAAGCCAAACTTTGTTAATAAAAATCTAAACCACATCATCTCACATATTATATAAACCATGGACCTTTGCTACTTTTGTACTTGATCTGGGCACTGCATTCTCTTTGTTACTCCTCGATGACTAAGTTACTACCTACATAGGTACAATAGTCTGAAGTAGATTTCCTATTTCCTTTGTCATCTACATAATCAAAATTTGAGAAGGTTTCAACATGCAAATGGTCAAGTTTCTTGTAGATCAATCCTCAACCAGGCTTGCTCTTAGCGTAGGCAAGAACACAAAAAGTACCCTGTCAATGTACTATCGTAAACTCATACATAAATTGACTGAGAAGCTCCACTGCATATGATATGTCTAGACAAGTAATTGTTAAATAAATCAACTTCCTGATCAACCGTCCATATCTACCAACATCCTCAAATACCTCTGATGAACTATCCCAAAAACTAGGACTCTAATCAATGAAAGTATTTTCTAATTTGCATTCCAAAAGGAACACATACTTCCTCTCAGATAGCACCATCCTATCCTTGGCATAAGCAAATTCTATGTCCAAGAAATACTTAAGTATTCCCATATCTTTTATAACAAAGTGCTGTGACAAATACTACTTTGTCTCACTATAGCCAGTGTCTCACTAGGCACCAACATAATCTTCCCCCTTTCCATCCTCACTGCCTCTTTCCCTCTTCCCTTACACTTTCTCCCATACACTAATACCTTCTTAACACTTCCTATACCTTCACCCTCACCACAACCACCTCCCCCTACCTATCGAGACTGATGTTGTTCTGTTCTTTCCACCACTATTACCTGATGGGGGCCTGCAAAAGGTGGAGACAAGGGAAAACAGAAGAAAAATCATGAAAGAAAGTATGGGAGGAGTTTAGAAAAAGGGATATCCATGATACCACATGTTTCTGACGTGAAGGACTTCCTCGTCCCATGGAGCATCAATATCTCTTTCAGGCCATTCCTCGCACAAAAAGAACTGTCAAAGGGATTCAACACCTCACTGTCAGGATCAATTCAACCTACAAAATTCAAAACAACTTTTAACCTCCCAAGATTTCCTTTCTCGAGCAGCTCCACCTCTTCTCTGATATCACTCACTTCGGCAAAATCGGACAGCAGAGACCTATCAACATTAGACACCGCCCACCTCGATGGAAACCAGCAATCCATAGTTGTCCAAGGCCCACTGATCTCAAAGCCAGATGCAAACTCACCAGCAGCTCTCTGCAATCTAGAAGACAAGAACGGACCAACCAGCGGTCACATAGATAGTTCGACTGACCTACAGCACGACCTTTCTTCATTGATGATAAGCCCGGTTTCACATATACGTCCACTTCCTCATGTTGAGCGGGAGAAACAAAGACCTTCCCTACCTTCCCAATAACAGCAGACATCTCCACCATTGCCTAGTGTCCCGCACACAACCTCCCCTCGGCGACTTGTAGACCCTGCTAACCTCCCTGCTGACTCACTCCAGTATAGGATACCCACCCAGCAGGAGTAGATGGTGGAGACGGCGAAGGAGAAAGCTCGAAACCATGCGACACCTCCCGGCAACCCACCATCAGTGCTGGCGAGACTAGATTTGCAGCACCGCGTCAGGACAGGAGGAAGGAAACGACCCACTTATCAGGTCAGGATTTGGATCCGGGCGGGCGAGAATCCACACAAATAAGCCCACTTAATGACTTAACTTTCCCAAGTTGGTTGCCAACATCATTTTTTAAGGGGCCCACCTGGTTTAATTCCTTGGCATGGTTGTCTTCCCCCAAATGTGTTGAGCCTAGATTGGGTCTATCTATATTCAAACTCAGATCCATCTTATTTTACAGGTCTAGGTTTGAATTTGGGTCTAGATTCTAAAATCAAGATCCATACTTATGAAGATAATGGGTCTGGATCCGGATCTTGAATCTAATGGTTTCTCCAATCTATTTTCATTTTTTTTGAAAAAGTAGATTTTTAATTAAACTGAAAACATTGTAAATAAATGTGCTAAACAATTCTCTATCAATACACATATACCATAAATAAAATACAACTATAAATAAATATATAACATGAACGATATCATGAACCATTAATAGTTAAACATATAAATAAATATATCTAACTTCAACAAACTAACTTTGTTAATATCTATACAACAATTCTATGTCAATATGCATACATCACATAAATTATAGACTTTAGAGAGAATGAGATTTAAGAGTAAAATAATATATATTATATATATAATGTAAATATTATATATTAATCCTTATATTTAACTTATAATATATTATATATAAATCAGGGTCTAGGTATTTTTAGACCCAAACCCAACCCAGTAAATGAACAGGTCTAGCGAGTCTAGGTCTACGGATACATAGATCTCATTTTCAAGACCCAAATTCATACTTTACGGGTCTAGATCCACGAGTCCTGGATCTAGACCTAATCCATTGCCAACCCTACCTCCATTGCAACCCTAATTCCTTCCTCCTCACTTTCAATCATGTTAATGTATTATGATGATATTTATCATAGTTGTATACAATAAAGGGTCCTATGTAAATTATCCAATTACGATTTGTTGTATTTGTCTTCTCCCCCTCCTTAAATAAGGACCATCGGTCATGGCAATAAGACAAAAGGATTCCCCTTTACAAAATATTCTCTTTCTTCTCCTTCTTCTTCTTCTTCTTCTTTCTCTGCATGGTATCAGAGACAACTTGAAGATCCAAGAAGAAGAGGACCGTTGGAATATCTATCGACAATCATCGAAATCCTTGTTGTGTTGCCGGAAGTTGCTACAATTGCTGGAAATCACCCCTACTGCCTACAACCTCACCAGATCTTGCTTCTCCTACCACCAAGAACCTCTACAATAGTTGCCAAAGCCACTATTGCCACTGGAACAACAAGATTAAGCTCCTATCGACACCATCAACACCTCAAATCGCCGTTGATGTTGCTCTAGAGCCATCGTCTTCTCTCTACACCAGATCTTCTCTTTACACACGTCCTCTTCGCAAGATCTACCATCTATAGCCTCCGATGGCTCTAGAGAAAGTCACAGGAGCTATTTTCTCACTAGAGACCATTGGAAACCTTGTTACACCTCATAGAAACTCAAATCTATTACTACGATTATCATTTCATTCTTCTCCCTCAAGTGCTCCAACGACTACCCTTCATGGAGTATGGCATTTACCCTATTTTAGGGGTTACAACGAAAAGACTCCTATCACACTGTAAATCCTCCAACTATTGAGGACGTGTCTTATACTATGTGGAACAGGGAGGATAGCAAAGTTCAATTATGGATGGTGAATAGTATAACCCCATCCATTCTTATATGTGTTTGCTTTTCAACCATGACAAAAGCAATGTAGCATCAATTGACTTCTCTTTGCTCCATTGGTGCTACTACTTCACGAATGTATGAACTCTATCATAAGTTATTTTCAGTTCGACAGGGTTCTAGCACTCTCCAAAACCATTATGGTGATGAGATTGAATAGAAGCATTTTGAGGAGATGTGCACTCTACGCTTTCTAGATGGTCTTATTGCATCGTTTTGCCATAACTAGGCAACAAATGATTGGAGAGACTACACTCTTGGACCTTGAGACCACAATGACATGACTTGTCCTTGTTGCACGTCTTGTACCTAGTGGTTCTTCTACAAGTACTTAGGATCTATTTAGCACTTATTCTTGAAAAACAGAACCAAATAGTTTTTTTTAAGTTAGATTATTTTAATATGCTAGTTTTTTGTTTTTACATAAAAACTTTCAAATAAATCGATTATAAAAAGTTGTGAAGACTAATTTTTTTAAAAACACTACTTATAAGAATAATCTATTTTTCCATAAATGTTACTAAACGCTACCTTAGCCAACTTTAGAGAATTTTGTCCATGCAACTAGACATAGCGATGGCAGTAGTCGTAGTTGTTGACATGAAGGTTGCAATCCATGTCTTCATTGGGGACGAACCAATCGTCCTTCTTATCAATACTATTAGAAGTTTTCACGTCTTCTTCCTCAAGCAAACTTGTAACAGCAAGGTCTCTCTAAGGCAAGCGTGGGTACCAGACATGGGTTTTGAATTTGTTTTAATAGTGAAAAACTGTCACGCCTTAAATTTTCCATAATAACTTAAACAAATTAAATTACGGAAAAATTAAAGATAAACAGTAAATATCAAACTACCAGGAACCTGTGTGTGCGGCTACGGAACTCCGATCTATATACACTACGCTAAGCCAATCGCATGTCTACACCTGCAAACCAAAACCACAAGGAAAACGCATGAGTGACCAAAGTCACTCAGTACGCACCCCACGAAAACCGCGGAAAACAAAATCATAATCATTTTCCTTTTAAATTCATTTTGCAAACTATTTTCTCAAAACCTCATAAAATCAGGCCCACTGGTCAAAACTACAAACCAAGGCTCTACTAGCCCAAAGCCACAAGCAAAGGCCCTCAGCCAAAACTACACACAGTGAGTCAGAAAACTCAGTGCCAAACAATCTAACTCTGACCACAAGTAGTCCACCGTAGAGCCACCAACGACGCCTGCACTGCCACGACGTGCCACCCTGTGCAGGAGCCACATCGTCCCGCGATTCTCCCTCTTGGAGAACCCTCACAAAGCCACCCCTCCCTGGGAAAGCTATCTTGTCTCTCAGAACGCTACCAACTATGGGGCACGTGTCCCACCCGCACTGGCCACCACAGGGTACGTCTCCTCACGGCGTCCTCCACACACGGTGCTCAGGAAGGAGTATCAAACCTCTACATCCGACAACACTCGAGCCTCAGTGCTCACAACGACAGCAGGAGTATCATACCTCCCCGTCATGCCACAAGACACCTCAATCCGCGGACCACAATCCTATCTTTGAGACGATAGTCAAGGAGTCTCATACCTTCAGGACCCGACACTCCTCAGCCTCAGGTATCTCGACCCCTGACCTCAACCAGGGAGTCGTGCCCGACCACCCGAGAATGTCGTCACATTCTCTGGTTCCGACGACACGATCCCACACTGTCTCGGCCCACACACAGAAAACCAGAAAACAATCACTTACCATACCTTATCTCTAATGTATGGCCCTAGGTTATCTCTACAACCTCAAACCTCACATTGGAGAATGTCTATTATGTACCTAATTTTCCTATTAGCCGACCATCTATCAATGCTCTTACAAAATCATTAAACTGATGTGGCTTATTCTTTCCAACATTTTATTATTTTCAAGACCTTCACACAAAGAGTAGGATTGCTATTGAGACTAAGCTAGGGGGTTAAATTACCTGAATGACACTCTTAAACCTTTCTTTGCAACTATTGTGGAGGTTTCACTCCTTCAATGACATCATTGTCTTAGTCATCCACCAGTTCCTATTTTACGTTAGTTGCTTCCATTGTATTTTGTTGACTCCTCACTAGAATGTTTTTTTTTGTGAACAACTCCTCTCTAGAATGTGAAGCATGCCAATTGGGAAAACATCATGGTGCATCATTCCCTCCTCAAACAGAAAAGAAAAGTACTAATTTTTAAATTTAGTTCACTAAATTTAAAAAGTACTGTTTGTTCTGTTCTTTAATTGGAGGAGTAGTTTCTATTTCTTTACATTTAATTGATGACTATTCTTGTTGTACTTGGGTATATCTCTTGAAGGCTAGATCCCAAGTCCTTGATATATTCAAGTAATTTTATAATGAAATCAAAACCCAATTTGGCAATGGTGTGAAATTTTTGCGTTCTGATAATGCTCAAGTACATGAATCATGATTTTTCCTCCTTTCGTGGATCTAATGAAATTGTTCATCAAACTAATCATACGCATACTTCCAACAGAATGCAAAAAGAAAGAATTGTCATCTTCTTGATGTAACCAATACTTTGTTGTGTCATATGAATGTTCTACACTCGTATCGGGGTCATGCTGTTCCGACTACCAGCTACTTAATCAACCATATGCCATCAACTATTCATGTTGGCAAGTCCCCATTCTCTATTCTCTATTCCAAAGATCTTTTATTTCCTCTCGCTCCTTGGGTGTTTGGATGTACATGTTTTGTTCATGTTCACTATCTAAGATGTGACAAACTTTCTTCTCATGCAATCAAGTACATCATATTGGCTATCGTTGTATTGATCTATTAACTCATTGTCAATATGTCATAACTGAAGTCCCCTTTCTTTAGTCCACTCTATACTTTTGTGATCGTAGGAAGGTTCTTTTCCTTGAGTCAAACTGTAACGCCTCGAACCCGGGCACGTTACCAAAACACAGTATCACAAGCCTAATTACACAAATTACAGAACAAAAGGACTGTAACTAAGGCTCACCTCTAGGATCTCGATGCGCGGCTAG